>DWON01000326.1:0-36178 GCA_018251015.1 Phocides pigmalion okeechobee | reverse complement strand
AATTGAGCAGCCTCATTATTAGCATTAATAATATAATTGAAGTAATACGCTTGTTAAAGAAAGTCACGAAGATCTTCGACGAAGAAAATTTCTGATCCAAATCGGTATGTTCTTCCGTTCTTATTTCTATCTTTTTTGATAATTAAAATGATAATTAAAATTGACATAACTTCTTTATTTGTTAACCTATTTAATTAAAAAAAACATTAAATGTTAAGTGAAGTCCGTCACAATATAACCCTGAAAACTGCATTCAAATCGGTTAGGCCGATTCTGAGATTAGCGTGCACAAATCTGCAGACATATAGACAAACAGACGAAATGAAAAAACATTGTTTTGGGTTCTCCTGCGTATGTAAAGACACTTAAGTATGAATTTTAAAAATATATATATCATGTATAGACAGCTAGATAGATAGATTTTTCCCGCATATTGTATTTACAACAGCGACCAGTTACAATTATTATTTGTGTAGAAGTACGATATTTTAATGGTATAAACATTCGGTAACCAAAATTACCTTGGGACGGCTTTATCGAATACGCACCCCGAGGGTGGGTGACGTCAGCGTGACTCACCCCCGATCGATACGAATTTGGGGACGATATGGCTTCCGTCCGGACAGATTTTGGTTTACCAGTTTTATTTTGTTATGTGATATCTAGAACACTGTACATGTGAATTTCAAATCTATGGGCTATGAATACTTGACATCATCATACATAGATACAACTCAAGCTAATAAAAGCGTGTTAAAAACTATATCTACTAGAAAAAGGAAATATTTTAATTAGAAAAAGAGATCGTGAGCATACAAGCGCCAATAATTAATACGTTTAACGTTAATTAAACTAATAAAACGAATCTGAAGTGCATGCCAAGGCTTTGAACGCTGGACCACCTGAGGAATCAAAATCTTAATTTTTTTATGAGATTATACGTAGTCGCAGCCCATGTACATCCATGTACAATCACAAACATGCCTGAAGTCCTATCTGACCTCGAACGTAGATGCGTTATTACTCCTGAGGACAGATGATCGCCTCGCTTCTAAGTGTAGCCGGCGACCGCATCTTTCCAACTGAAACACAAGAGTTACTTCACGGCGGATTATGACTATGTGGTGGTCTCCAGTCAAACTATAATTTTATTACCTGTCAAGTTACTAGTTACCATCGTTTCCTACTTCCCTTTTATATAAAAAGCGAATCTACAAGGGTGTCTTGATCAATTAATATTTATGTAAATACCAATTAACTAGTACTATTCTATTTTAACACTAAAATCATGGTCGTAGGAACCCTAAAATGTCTATGACGTCACCGTCTTTATTACCTACTAACATGGATTACACTCGGAGAGATATCTAAGTTACTTCTTCCATAGACTTACAGCTACCTCTGAGTTGATTAAAGTTTGTAGGATTAAAATTGATTAAAAAATAAGGAATTTAATTAAATTTTCTTCGTTTTACGAGACTTGATGACGGATACGGTGTTATTTTTGTAAAAAAGAAAAAAAAAAAATAACCTGAATATTATCGGACTTAATAGTTGATTATGACTTTTTTCTTTCTGTAAATCTTGTCTCACTTTGAGTAGAAGACATGTTTTGATAAGAAATACACAGATAACTATAATAAAGTAAAAAAAAAAACGAAAATCGTCTACAAATCTAAATTGATCCAAAATGATTGAAATAGTATGAAACAATAATATTTTGTAGGCTTAATTATCTGGCCTAACACAGCATAAATCCCCCCTGCGGACCGCCACCTTGTCGCGGGGGGCTTGCGGGTCCCGTTGACCCCCGAGGCCGGTGCCCGGGGCGAGGGACCTTACCAAGAGCGGTCCGAGGTGGGTGTCCCTTTGCGCACCTTTGGTGTTGGGTGCGCGGAGAGCACTTCTCAGTCAGCGAAGACTGGTACTCAGCTGTGGGACAGTAACGGACAGTTATTGACGATTCAGCAATAAAAACAAATATATATAAACCGCCTTCACATGCCCTTCTAAGCACATACGCCCAAATAAGTTAACTAGGTAACTGACAATTAGAATTCCTTTGTCAGTAATTATCTACCGATAATTTATAGGCGAATTATTACCATTTATAACGGGAGATTGTCTTTCCATTAGTGTCGTACTATAACGGCTGATTACGTTCGCGTTTTACTCAACGCTGGTATCTGCGTAGGAACAGCAATTACACCTTCAAGATTTGTTACACGGTCCCAATACCCGCGTAAGGCACGATCGATAACGTATCACGATCGCCACTTTAGGCTTATAAAACCGATAGGCATATAAATTAAGTCGATTAGGATAATGTTATACAATGTAGTTATTCTTAACAAGATATGTTAAGAAGTGCAATGTCAAATATCGATGAGTATTTGTGTTTTTCTGTTGTGGTCTCTGCGGTCCATGACTATCTATTTTCAATCTCAATCAAGATTGTCCTGCTGACGTCCTGAATTGCGTTGCTACTCGTGAGGGCTAAGATGGACATCTCGGTTGTAAATGTAGTTGGCAGTCGCACCTCTCCAACCAAAACACAAGAGCTGGTTTATGGTGGATTATGAGCTCGGTGGGGGTGAATCCTCTGTCGAACTGTTGTTCTACGTTATACAAGGAGCATATTAAAAGACAAAGAAGTATTTTATTATATCTTCTCCTTTAGTATTTATGCCTGTTTACAAATACAATACAGTGTACAAGTTTAAGTGAGTAAAAATGGTAGCGGTAAAGTTGTCGGGCGTATTCAATGACTCTTTGCATAATATCAAATAATCATTACAGCATATTGTCATTATCGTTGTCGTGTAACTGTGTTCATATAAATCCTGTTTTGTCTAACGCTAGTATCTGTGTAGGAATAGCAATTACATCTTATTGATGTCGCAGTACCGACGTAAGGCACGATCGCTAACATTATCGTGATCGCTACTTAAGGTTGCAACCAAAATGTACAGGTAATCCGCTTCTACTGCGGATTTCAGTGCGACACGTAAAGGCCACACACACAATCTGTAGAACATATTTCTTAAATGCGCGCTATACATACTTGTACTTTGTGTCAGCAAAATAGATTTTTTTATTTTGGGTCTTGTATAGCTGATTCACTTTGTCAAAGCGTATTCTGAATAGCAGCGGACGCAATAATACCTACTTTGTAATCGATTTTAGTTGAAGCTCTTTTTCTAAATAGGATTCGTTGCGTTGATCTGTGTCGGGTGGATTATATAATCATTTCCTATTATTATTCCATAAAAAGTGTGTAAACTTTTTTAACTCATACTTGTCCTGTTTGATGGACTGTGACTGATCTAAACGTGTTCTCATTCTCTCTGAGAATTCATAGCAATGATGATTTGATTTGATAAATTACAGTAATTGTCCAAGTGTAACATGTTATAGCAAAAATATTTATTTAAGTCCCACTGACACAGGATGCAAAGTCATATTAAAAATCTTAAACAAACAATTTAAAATTTGTTTACCTGCAATTACAGGTGAACACTTACGTGAGAATTTTATAATCCGTTTCGGATATTTAATAAAGTTATAATTTTACATATTGTTAATTGTTTTAATTATAACTATTTTTTAATTATCATAATATCCAAATAAGGTGTACCTAGCATATTAATTCGCTTTATATCAGTTACATTACATATTTACTGACTATTTTATATACATTTGCCTTTTAGGATTATCGCCAGTATGAGCCAAGGCTGTTTAAAACTGAATTTGTGGAATACGTCGTTTTAAATATGGAAGTTTACTTTTATAGCACGATGGATGCGTATTGCTATATGATTGCTAGGATTAAAGACAGATGGTGGTTACTACCATTTGTTTTGTTTGCATATTAAAAGAGCCGATGCAATTTATTACTTGAATTGTGCTTTAAAACTGTACTCTTAAAAATGATTATCGTCTCCGCTATACCACGAACCTTGGACTGCGGCAAACGGCTTCACGCAGCCTGTTCGCCCACGCGCGCATACATCGCTTTCACATCGCAGACAACCTCACAGATGTACGTGTTTATCGATGGATGTATTTACTGTGTTCGTTCTTTTTGAAGTTATTATTCTTATGGCGCGTAATGAAAATTGATCAGTGTATTTTTACGATGCAATGCAAGTTGCGTGCGCTGATGTAATAAATGATGACGTTGCATTCTCATTACGTTATGCCATTAATTAGGCTTTCGCGATTTTTATTATTCACGGATATAGGGATTTGTTGTTAAACTTCAAGAGAAAATATATCTGTCAGTTTAAAATAGAGTAAAAGTGTTAATATAAGAAATAACAGCTAAATTTCTAACACCTGTAAAGTTCTTACAATACAATGTTGAGAAGTAATGCATAGAAAACTATTTGAGACGTACATATACGTAACATACATGTTGCATAAACACACAGACATAGGCTTCCATGCTTAAAACTTCTAACAACCTTCCTTTTGCAATGATGGTCACAGATGGTCATGGACCGCAGAGACCACAACAGAAAAACACAAATACTCATCGATATTTGACATTGCACTTCTTAACATATCTTGTTAAGAATAACTACATTGTATAACATTATCCTAATCGACTTAATTTATATGCCTATCGGTTTTATAAGCCTAAAGTGGCGATCGTGATACGTAAAACAATATTAAAATAACTAACCCTATTACAAAGAGCTGCACGCTTAACAGAATGCTTATTATCACGCTTTGGATAAGTTTTTAGATTGAAACTTTTTGTAATAGGGTTAGTTATTTTAAAATTGTTTCTACCCATAAATGACGATCATTGCAAAGGGAAGGTTGTTAGAAGTTAGAAGCAAGGTTGTTATTGCAAATGTGGAAGAAGAACTAGTTACGTAGTAAAGTAATACATTAGAAGCTAAGAAACCGTTTGTTCAATAACCGTCAAGCCACACGAGTAACAGTCGCAGGGCTCTCGTGCACTAAGTGCATTTTTAATCACATATAAAATTGTCGTAAAGGGGATCATTAATGATCAACTTGATGGATGTGACTCTATGGATACATGGCTTGTGGATAAAATTACCAGGAATTATTAAGTAGGTGCCTACTTTGAAATGTTTATTCGTCTATGTTAAATAAATGTAACAACTCCCTATATTTTTCATATGTAATATACCTTAGTTATTTTCTAAATCTCCTATAAATTGTTTCAGGTCTTTCCGAGGTTACGTCGGAGCAAATAATTAACATTAGGTATAAAATGATTTGTACAACTGAACATTCATAATTTCGTTTCTATTTGGCTTGGATTTGTTGTTTTTTCTTGAGACTAAAGAAAATTGAGTAGATAGATACCTATTTTATTTACATACAAGATTTAAGGGTATACTAGAAGTATTAAGAAAATATTGGTTTCATTTTTCATCTATCTTTCAAGCAAAGAAAACTTATGTATAAGAAATATAGAAAAAAAAACATCTATTTAAATATGCTACTATACGATTCGGATATGTATATAGCGTTTAGTAAAGCATACTATATATGCTACATATACTATAGCTTTATATATTTTGTTACTAGTTACAAATTTTGTAAGTTATATAAATAATGAAGTAATGAACAAGTGATAGCCATAGCCTACAAATAAATAACCGGCTTCTCAAAGGTGACACGGAGTTCGGATCGTTGGCACGCAAATCATAGTTGTTATAACAAATGTTGTTGTTACAATTTTCACCTGTTTTATCGATGAAAGAAAACATGGCAAGGAATTGTTTTTTTTGTGTGAAGAGTAGCAAACGACCATGGGAACCACCTGATGTTGAGTAGTCGCAGCCCATAGGCATCCCCGTACAATTGCTACACAGTTCTCAATAACGTTTGTAAAGGCGTGTGAAGTGTATCAATTTGCAATCGCTTCTTGCTATAAGTGAAGATTTGTGCCCAAAAGTGGGATAAGAATATTTTGATGAGAATAATAATATTTAGTAGACCACATTTATACCCCTTGTAGTTTAAATTAATAAGTACGAGGAAATAATAATATAATACATAGAATTGTACATTTAGCATTTTAAATTACATCGCTCCTCTAAGGTTTTGGATTGCTGTCATATTTTTGTTATAAAACAGAGATTCACCAGCCGCTTCTGTAATCCTATAAGAGTAATGAATAATTTATAAAGCAATAAAATAATCAATACAAAGAGACGGCGGCCGCCTCAGAAGAATAAGAGTTTTATAATACTGTGATCATAACATGGAATTATTATTTTGTTGATGCTAATCGATACTAAAAGAATTAAAAAGTCAATTAGGATTGTCTAAGAGTTTTATTACTTCACAAATTTATCTTTAGCTTATCATAGAAAATCAACGTTTGGATGATTTGTTTTTTTTTCTATTTCAGAAAACTAGCAAGGCTACCTAATCAAATAGTTTCTGCAACTCATAGACATCCACATGAAACTCCAAACAGTATCCAAGTTCTAACTGAGGTTGTACGTAAATGCGTTACTTTTCTTGAGGACTTAGATGGTCGGAATATTTTTAAATACAAACGATTACCACACTTTTCGTACTGAAAAACAAGAGTTGATTCATAGATAGTGTGAGGGCGATGATGCCGTGTTGAACAATATTACGTGTAATTTTCTGTAAGCTTGATGCAATAAAGGTTTACTAGGAATTTTGAATTTAAGACTGTCATGTGCTTTATATCGTTTATTCGTCGATTTAGCAAATGAGCATGCACCCCATTCGATGATCAACCGACACTACTGCCTATTGATGCTTGTTACAAAACCTATTTTATTTGCGCAAACCGCTACGCAGGCCACCTCATTTTAAGCATTTAATGCAGATAAAATATCTAAAACAGTGTTTAACTATTTTCTATCTGAGGTTGCATGTACAAACAGTACTACTTCTGAGGACAGAACCGGTTGACTTACATCTATGTGTATTCGGCAATGCCCCTATTAAACATGATAGGTTCTATGCGATGTCAACCACAGGACGCTATTGTTTCGAAGGGCTTGGAGGTTTTACATTGCTAGGTAGCCTTCACAAAAAGCTTTACCTTATCACACCTTAAAAGTAGAACACAGTAGTATTATTCTCTTTGAATACTTGAGACGGACATAGTAAAGCAATCTTATTACTTAGAATTTTACTATTTTCAATATACATGGATATTAAACGTGCTATTTATTAATTATAGGATAAGAATATTGAGAGAAAGAGTATATATAGAAATATAGGAGCGCTTCGGACATCAGTAGCGATACCGCAGAGATTTAACCAAATATAAAGTTAGCGACTTATTCAATTAAACTATTACCACATTCTAGTGTTACAATCACAAGAGCAATTACATCGCTAAATGACAATAGTAAGTGCTAGGACAGTCTATTGAAACAGAGCAGTCCTTGTACTGCATCCGAATATAATGCGTCCAGCTAGAACTGCAGCCCCTTTTTATAATAAGTTCAGCTAAAACGAAATAGGCAGGTGGAGCGATCAGGTGATGTCGTCCGATTCGATGACAACATTTTTTTCCAATCTAGCTTATTTTTAGCGCAACTACCCTCTTTTCCTTGAGAGCGACAACAATAGAATTTATTATACGTATACGAATATAGATTTAAAGCGAAATTCATCTTAAACATTACGATGCTGTTTTTGATAAACTTTTCAATCTAAAGCTATCTTCAAACATATGTTTCGGAATTGTAATTACCGTTTTTCACAATATAAAAATTACTCGAGTACCTATAATAATTACAGTTGGTAATATTTCCTAGCCCACTTACAAAATGGATTTTATGTGTACCACAAGTGTTGGGTGTCGGATGTAATTTTATGGACCATGAAACCGCGATTAAAAATTTATTGTTGTAGTCATCTAAAATAGTGAACGAGTATGATGCTAAAATTGTCGACATTATGTTAAATACCTAATGTGAACAGTTTTATAGTATTGTAATAAGTAATGTTGTGTACAAGGTATACTGATTTCGTCAAAATTCCGATTTAAAACATGTTAAAGTTAAAGTTAATAAACTGTTCTGGAGTAACTGTTTGACAGGCGGCAGAACCATCGCCGCCCTCACAATGTGTCGTGAAGCAACTTTGATGTTCCGGAGAAAGAAATCCGGTCACTGGCTACACTAAGAAACCAGGCGACCATCCTAGTTCTTAGAAGTAGTAACACATCTAAATATGATCTTTGATAGGTTCTTAGTCCTGTTTGTGGTTGTATGTAGATGTCCAAGGGGTGTAGCCACCACTTAGTATCAGGTAGCCTGTATGCTCGTTTGCTACTCTTTTTACATAAAAAACTAAGAATCATTAATTGATGGGAATTAATAATCTACATATTTATAAGTAATATACATATATAAGATATATTTATAATAATTGCATAAAAAAACTATATGACAAATATTAAAAATTTGATGTTTTATTATGTGAACTGAATATTTATTTATTACAAATTATGTTCTCGTTCAGGAACTTTAAAGGCGAGGCGATTCAAAGTCTTCAGTAATAGCAACGCATATATCCTGAGGAGGTTCCTATGTGAATAGGAATTTAGTCCTAATGGAGTTTTATGTTGCAGTGACTACTCAATATTAAACCTACAAGATGTTCTACCTCTTATACATAAAAAGGAATTACCGACTTGACTATGAGCACAGTAGGTTATGGCCCAAATCTTCATATTTTAAGAGAACAATATTTCCAGGAGTTGGACAGTAATAAATCATCATCATCATTAATATCATATTGGTTCAGATATTTTCAGATATTAAAATAAGGTTAATTCAGACTCGGGTCCGGTAAAATTAGTCCGTTCCATTTTAATATTATTTATATTCACACTACCGTTAATTTGCGGCTTTACCCGTAATATATAATCTTAAATGCCTTTTAAAATAAACTGTATAGGGATACGATATTTGACAAATACTGCCTAAAATGGACGGTAATCTTAATTATACTTTTTGCTTATTGCTCAGTTTCAATAGAATGTAAAGTGATAATACAGGCTGTATTAACAATGTAACTAGACTAGCGGTACAGACAATATATGTACAAAATTTGAGGTACAATAAATTAAGTTTTCGCGTTAATGATATACAAACAAATAAACAAACAAAATTTATAGGTAGGAGAACTAAAGTTCGACCGGGGAGGTACCACCGGGAAAGTTTCGGTTGGAGAGGTGCGGTTGCCGGCTACAATTTGAAGCGAGGATACTATGTAAGTCCTCAGGCTTAACATGGTCGCCTCAGTCAGACCTATGGGCTGCGATTACTTAACATCAGGTGGTTTGCATGCTCGTTTGCTACTCTTCTGACATAAAAAAACGGACAACGTTTCACTTTTATATAATAGTAAGGATTCCTTTTGGAATTGGCGGGAGTTTTAACCGGCCGCATATCAGACGTCGATCCTTTTTAGGAATGCAGTTGACAGCGCATTATGATTAATCACACCCATACTGCTTATATGTAGGCATGTAGGTAGGCAGTAGGTAGTTTTATAACCGGTCGATTGATGTTAACCCTCTTGGGAATGCCACTGCCACTGATAAGTGCCTACTCTTGCGACTCTGCGGTTGTTTGCGGAAAGATGATTTGTGAGAAGGCAAGTGGATAACTTTTTATATTAGATAATAGAACCAGCGTGGAGGCTACTTGATGTTAAATAGTCTCTGCAGCTCATGGATATTTCTGTTCAACTTCAAACAAGACATAAGTTCCGCCCGATATTGTGCATATAGGAGTTGCTACTTCTCTAGACTGAGCTGATCGCTTCGCTTATAAGTTTAGCTGGCAACCGCATATCTTCAACTGAAACACAAGATCTGCTTCATGAAGGCCGCCGTGGCGGGCTGCAGTGTCTACTTAACACGTTGACTTGCATGGTTCTTTGCTACTCTCCTGACATAAAAATACTTATAGTATTTGGTAGAATATATGTGTATAAACTGACGTATTTATAGTACTTGTTTGAATAAAATCACTTCAATATCTTTTACAAAAGAGGGCTATATATTTAAGTTAAGTCTTTGAGATTAGCGTGCTTAATGACATAGAAATACAGAAATAAAAATAGTAACAACTACTGTTTTGGGTTCTATTGCATTAATAAAGGCTCTTGGTAATCGTTTTATATATATATATATATATATATTCCATGTTTATACAGCGATCAATTGCAATTTTATGATATGGACTAAATTAATACATAGAATACTAGATGGATGTGCGCTAAAAGCCTTTTCCTGAACCGTTTATCGCTTAAGCACACACGGAATTTTAGAGTGATATTAAATATTCAATATCTAACTCTCATTTATAATGTGGTGTCGGTTTATAACTACATTTTATATATACATATTGTATGTAGACCATCATAAAAACAACTTTTTACTAAAATATTTTATCTTAATCAGATCGGATGATTTTGTTTAGCAGTATTTTTTATTATATCTAATTGAAAAATCCATTACTATAGTTAAAGTTACATAAAATAAAATTTATTATTATAGGATTACTTTGTTTACTGTACTATTGACAGGAGGGCAGCGTCTCGATAAAAGTGTTTGCGTACATTATACGAGAGCACGGGAGTCCTCTCCCTTATTTCTCATGGGAGGTTACGCGTCACAGCCTTTAGTCAGATAGCTGCGCGCGCGCACGCGTTCTTCGCTACTTACGTACTGTGTTTGTATAGTAGGGGCCGTTTGTTTACTAACACGCTTCAGTAACGTACTAGCTTGAAGAACAACACTTCACAGCGACTTCGACATCCCCACCTGAACCCATTAAAATTCCATACGCTTTCGCATACCACACTGAACGTATCCATAAATCTGATATTCAATTTGATGACTTTCTGTTAGTGAGATGTCAACGCCTCGACCCCTTAATAAGCCGTCGCCGGCAGTTTATGAGCTTCTGGATACATAAATAACTTGCATAATGTGACACATACATTTGTAGCGGCGGCATTCAATACTGTTTAACCAGTGAATCTGGGACATGAGGCCCTCAACGATTATTGTTTATGTTATCGCACTGGCGATCTTCGTCGGGGGCGAGATCAGAATTCGTGGTAGAGTGAAAAAAAGGTACACGACCCACAGAAGGCACAGGGCCATTCTGCCGCCCTGTGATTTTAATGTGACTCTAATCGAAGACGAGTGGTCCCTGATGGAAGCGATAGGGAAGTCGAAATTTATTTTTACGGCTAAAGTTTTGACAGTAAAAAAGTTTAAAGCAGTTGACGACTACAAAGGAAAGAGATCTAATATGTATAGAGTGTACATGCGTCGGGTGTTGAAAGGAGATTTGGAGGATTTGAGGAGTTATGTGAATGTGGATGAATCGTCGGAGGAGACTTTAAGCGGGTCAACTTTGATGGTGGAGCGGACGCGTGCGCGCGAGTTCTGTGCGCCGGCGCCACGGCCTCGTCTATCCGCGATATTTTTGTGCTCCACCGGGTACGCCGACGATAATGGGCTGCGTCTTCGGCTCTTGACAGATCCTGTACCACTTACGCTTTATCATCTCGATCGCATTAACGCCGCTGTCAAAGGTAAGTCTTCTTATAACATTCTCAGGTGAATTTTTCAGCAACAGTAATATTTTATAATGATGGGAATTTTGAACAGTTTTTATGTTTTATAATTAATTTAAAATTTTCCAATAAAAACAGACTTTCGAAAAGCCATTTTTTTTTATGTAATTACTCGTATGCACTCGTGTTTACCGATATCAAATGTTACGTATTTAACAACTTTAATACGTAAATTAACTGTTATTAAATATCCGGGTAAACAAGAAACCACGTTCAATGTATTTAACATATTTCAGATTTAAATTTTATATTCAAAAAGACAAAGGATTTCATATCGCCGTTGTTACAAGTAACGTTCGTTAATGTTCAGTGTTCGAACAAAAGCAAAATTAAACTCAATAGGTTGGGCTTCGTGGATATTATAATAATGTGTGGGTGTTGTACCCATAATGCGCTCTGAAGGCATTGAGATGTGGTTTGATCGACATCTCGACAACTGTTCGTTAAGATAATGGAGTGAATGCGCCCGCTACGTTTGTTCCACCGACTACGCTTAAATCTACGAGATCAGTCGATCATTTGCATTTAATTGCGAAGAGCTTCAACCAGCGTAAGCCGATGTATTATTGACTTATTTATGTTATTTTTTTAATTTATACAAAGACTTTACACGTATTCACAGATTCATGTTATTTTTTCAGTAATATTTTAGGCATGTTAAAAGAAAAGAAAAGAGTGAACTATGAACAATCGCACGAACACAATAAAAAGCGGTAGGAACAAAGGTTAATGTTTTGTTTTGTTCAAAGTTTTCATGTTTTAATACAACACGAAATGAGGTATTATTACAATGTATATTTGGCAAATATTACAAAATTTATGGTGTTTTATGTGATTTTTCTTGTCAGATGATAAAGAGAAGAAAGTTGTCGGCATATGGTATACATAAACGTACAGATATATTTTTTTAATATGTACTATAAAAAGTGGTTGTGTTCTCACTCACTTGTGTTACTGCTTTGTCACATCGAAGTGATATAGGAAAATGTAGCATTGCATTATACAGCCCATGGACTTTTGTACCTACCTATAGAATAGTCCCATCTAAAGTCGATTACAAATACGTTTGTACTCTTAAAAAGTTAAGTTGCCCTTTTTATATTTCAATTAGTTTAACGAAAACTGAGACGGACCACTTGATGGAAAGCCGTCAAGGTTATGGAAAGCAGTCAAGAGGCACATCAGAGGAGTCGCCAATGCATCACCAGCTTTGATGAAGAGGTCTTTTTGCGTCTATTTTTTAGAACCCCGTGTCATAGCGATCAGATACCTCAGGTGGAAATTCGTTCTAAATCTTGCACGTACGCGGAAGAAATGAACGCGGAAACCGAATCAGAATCGCCACAAATCCAGTTGATGCGGATGGAACATAAACTTCAAACCTTTTGTCTGGTATGTAAGTAAGCTGGCTGTCACTTTCCACGAAAAGGCAAGAATTTACGTTTCCACATGTTACGAAGTGATCACCAAAGGTTAGGAATCGGTTACAAACATTACTACGTTTGTAAACTCACTCCAATTAGTGAAATGACACCACAAGTAGTACTTAAGGGCATGTCATTACAGTCTACAGGTCACGTGCGAGCCGTGTGGGTGGCTAAACGTGTATCTGATCTTGATATGACGATGCCCTATTCTGGACTAAAGTAGGTGAGGATTCTATATTGGGTGTCTCGGATTTACTTGATTAGGTGATCGTACTTTATGCGAAAGAAAGGATGCAGTGAATAATACGGGGTTATTAGGTAATAACGTAATGATGAGATATCCGCCTCTAACGCAGAGAGACCGGAGTTCAAAAAATTGGTATGGTCCTTTGATTTATGGATAGTAATCAGTATTTGTTTTAACACTGAATACAATAACGAATCACGAATAACTTTTTGAGCGCTTGATAGTTCTCCACAATGTTTGCGTAACTCTGCTAATCGGACTTGACCAACGTGATAAGGCTTTTTATTTTGTAAGTATACGCGTGCCCAGCTGTGACAAAAAGGAGTTGATAACGATGACGAAAATTGAAGAAAAAAATTTTGTTTTCATATCATAGAATACATCCAACTTTAATATGTGTAGTGGCAATAGACAGTTAAGTGGAAATGGGTAGAAAGACCGGCATGGCAAATTTATAAGGGTTTTGTTTTTGTCATAATAGAATCATAAAGGAGGTTTCCGTCCTTAACTACCTACCTCTATTGCATTGCGCTGTCTCCGCTATAATTAATCCAATAATCTCCGCATCGATAAAGGATTTTAAATATATTTATCCCTATTTATTATCTCTCGCTTCTTAATTGGTAGCAGAATCACGGATACAGTTCGCCCGGGGTGAAATCCTTTGCAATAAATTTTATTGCGACGCCATTTTGACCTAAAAATTCCAAGAAGATCCAATTTAATCCTCGTATTATGCGGCAGAGATGAATATCGCGTCTCTACAGCACGGGAACACGCGAAAGCTTTTGTATAGGCACTAGAGATCTATCCAATGACATCTATTTTTAAGAAAAGCAGCGCCAAAATGTAATGTGTCTTGAGTAACGAGGTAATTTTAAATTTTGCACAAACTATTTTGTATTTCACTAGTTTTTAAACCCCTGAGGGGTGAAAATTCAAAAATTATTTTCTTATTACTTACTTACGCTATGTAAACAACTTAACTGGAAAGTTGCGGCTGTGTGTTAACCTTTGCTTCTGTCAGTGATCTTCTTTTATCATATAAATAGTTTCTTTTATATCTTGTTATTTTCAAATGATTTCGATGGCGCCTCGCATTAATTTAGTAATTATTGAAGAGTAGATCTCGCCAACATATTAATATTATTATTACTACAAAACTTGTAGTCTCCTAATTAAATATACTTTATTATAGTACTCTAATCTCCCTACTTTTGTGTTTCGTATGTAAATTATAGTGCGCACGACTGAATTGAGAAAAAACTGTTTCGAAGAATAAATATGGCGGCTAACAACTATGCTAGTATGTTCATAGCGTATAAATAACTGGAGCGATTTATTAAAAGTGAAAAGTCATTGCCTCATTTAACTGTGAGGTGAAATCGAAACCAACACTTTTAGAAGAAAAGTCAGAATACTCCAAATCGGGTTTATTTACTGATGAAAGGAAAGTGGTTCTCACTTGACTTACATCTATTTCAATAAGGTCACTCAGGTACTTGTTTTACTAAGTTAATGTTACTGAAATAGAAACCACAAAGAGAAACTCAAATTAAATACTATTGAAAGTATATTTTATTAAATAATGGAAAAAAGTATATTTGACAAAAAAGTACTTAACATTTTTTTGAACCACCAGTTCCAAAGGAGTATATCGTATAACGTTTTATTTTAGCTATTTTAACTCCGTAGTGCCTTAAAAGTGATTTTGGAGTTGCTGTTTTAGAATAAATCCAATTTAAATAATTACTTGATGGTTTTGGAGCCATACTAAATTCATCGAAAAAAAATAAAGAAAAAAAAGGCTAATAAACAGTGAAAATATGTATGTGTGTACAAATTGAGAACTTTCCTCGTTGGAAATCAATTTAAAGAGCAAGATTTTAAATGGTATTTTAAATAAGGCAATCGTTTGTCGTGTCTCTTTTAATCTTGTATATGGAAAATTGACTCTCGACCTTCGGTTATGACAAACGTTGACACGAAACAATTTGGTCAAGTAGCCAGCAGTACCATCACTTTAGTTGTATTTATCCAAACTACACAAACGTCAGCTTTGTTGTACTACTAAAAGCCAAATAAGACACATAGCGCCAATATCAAAATCATTAATTTCATATAAGTCTGTTTATTTCCAAATTGTCAGTTATAATTTTTTTAATATCTTGTCGGTTGCAAATGCGATCTCAAATGAGAACTTAGGTATTCTCCACAGAACATTATCAAAATGTGTAGCTATTATTACTAGTAACACATAGTATATGCATTATAAGTTAAGATAGATGGTGAACTCTAATGGCACTGCCTTGAAGTAGCAGAATAGATTTGCTGTGATTTATTTTCTAGGGCAAAGTAGATACAGTGTATTTATGGTAACTTAAGTGTAAGTTACATCAAAATCTATTTACCTATTTTGTAATATAATTAGGGAAATATTAAGGGAGAGAGTGAGAGTTACCAGATTTATTATCTTCAATTAGTTTACGAGCTAAGGAAAACTGATTAAATTTTAATGGGAAATGTCCTTTGGCGCGCCGTAGAGGTAAGGCTCATATAACGTGACAACAAACATCATGACGCTATGCTGTGCTGTTATTTCTCCGCTACCCTGTTTTTTTAAGTGGTCTTGTATATTATTTAATAAGAATACTCAAAGAACTGTATTCATTAATTCTAATAATAATAATACATATTCATTAGTAATAGATTTTCACTAATAACATTTTTTTCAGGTCAAACATTTAACAATTTATTTAAAAGCTTGTTTATTTGCAACCAATTTAAATCCTATAAAATTTTGATATACGAGTATGTATTACCTTTCAGTTGCGGTCATCTCAATATCATTATTCCTTGAGCATTCTTCCAACAAATTGATTTGTATGGAGGCTATCAAGCTGTCAGTCTCAGATGTCGTTGCAATCATCGGCTGAATGGTATTGTGACAGGGCAGTCTTTACACGCTGATGGAGCAACTTGTCACGAGCTTCCTTTTCTTTTTGTTATGTCAAATTATCTTTTTGAAATTAAACTTGTTACTTTTTACTTATGCCCGATTAACTGACTTGAAATATTTTTCATTATTAAAATTTTATTACAAACACGTATTCTTGCGCGGCAATTAATAAATGCTTTTTATGCAAGAGGATAGTATTATATTAACTGCGAAAAGTCGTTTAAGTAACAAGATACTTTGTGGTAAAAATAACTCACGTAAGACCCTATAACGTTTTTTAATATTTGAAAATTTCGTCGATATAAGTTTAGATTAACTCGTGTGTGTTTGTATGTCTGTGTGCACAGAGAGAAAATAAAATCAAAAAAATATTTATCTATTTAGATTAAATATAAGTTATTGGTTTTTTTATTGCGAAAGAGTAAGAAACGGTGTAAACATGCATGTAATTATCCTAATAAATTAACCAAACTAAAAAAAATATCAGGTCATAGAAATACATAGGTACTTACGCAATGTAAAAATAATATAAACGACCATTGCAAACACATTATTAAAATAAATGTTTGCTTTCTATAAAGCACGATGAATCAGAATTATATGAAGCGCTGTAAGACAAAATTATTGATACGATGTCGCTTGTAAATAAATGCAAAGTATTTTATGATTTATGACACCTTTTGTTGTCTGAAAGTTTCAATACCAGCAATAGCAAGCACCAGGCCAAACCGATTTATATCGTCACACGGACCTCACGATCCGTGGGAATTCTCACAGATAAACTGTGAGGACCGCAGATGTACGCGATTTAATCCGCTTCATTAGGCTTTAAAAATGCACAAGACAGTAAAAACGTAACAAAAGAATCCTTCGTTCCGATATAATGAGCCTAATCATTAATAAATCTAATAATGATAATCGCATCGAAATATCGAGACATAAGAAAGCTTCGTATCTCGGATCGCAGGAGGCGTTATAGACTATAGAGAAAGTAATGATCAGCACCATTCATCACTACCGATGCACCCCACACGAAGTTTATCTATTTTAATGACAACACAACGACCGAGCAATTCTTTTAAATATAATCACCAGTAGGAGTTGAAACTAGTATTTCTACCGGAATTGCGGTGATAAGAATGAGTCAACTCACACTTATTCGTTAACTTTAGAATAAAGGATTACGTCAGATATTAATGAGCGTACGTAAGTCAACATCTTAAACGAAGTGATAAATCTATGTCTGAGATTTTCTATCGTTTCTGTGTAGGATTTATGTGTCAAAGTAAATTCAGTTGATGCTGATAGGTGGTTGAACCTGAACAGGCCTATCGGGGAGGTACTAACGCTACTTCCGTTACGAGCATGAATCAATTTTTGCGTTTTGTTGGAAACGTGTGGAAAGGTGTGTGCCGATTTACTTAAATATGAGGCGACTGTCTAAAGCCTTAGGAAGAGTAATTAATCTGGGATTTCAAATGGAACCACTGTTCTATATTGAATTGTTTCCAAATACTCATGGGTGGAAATGAACAGTTTATGCTCAGTTGTTGCTTACTTCAATATAATAAAAAAATGTCTAAAATAAATAAATCGTTTGAAAAATGTTACAAAATAATAAAGTGCGACGTCGAAGATTCGTCAAGAAAGCAGCCGCCTCGACTCGCCCGCCCACGCTCGTACCACTTTCCAAATTCCTCGTGTAAGCGTTGCAATCACCTATGTGCGTGTCATGCGACAACGGCGCTTGTAATTTATTGTATGGTAAAGTTTCTTCAAAAATGTGATATAATACCGCTGAATTTATAGCTGTACTCTATGAAACGATGTAGTAATTTACACAGCAGATTTTTTGTAGTGTTAATTAAGTTTATGCCCTTATTAAAGTAATGTGTAAAGTTATCTACTCGGACTCCTACTTAAGAACGAAAGTAACAAGAGCTTGTTAAAATCCTTCAACACCGAAATCAAGTTATCATGTTAAAATCCTTGCTTATAAAGTTAATACACAAGTTCCCAACAACAGCCATTGTTATAACAATCACGCGCTATCGTAGCATTCCTTAACAAAAGTTTCTATTTTACAGAAATGTTGCATAAATAGTTAATGTTGCGACAAAAGTAGTTATTCGGAGCGATGCACCGTCCGACATTCGTACATGAATATTCAAGGGGCAGTACAGCGGCTGGCTGGTTTGGCAATAACTGTTAACTCGCGCCATATTGTGCTGCTCCGTATTATCCTCCCCTGCGGCGATCGATTCCCGCCTTCACCCATCAAGACTCAGGACTCACACAATCTTTTTAAATGGCAAACATAACAATAAAGTCTCAAAGCTTGCATTTACAGTTTCAGAATTACGGTAAAGTTGGACTCGCTCCTTGTCTGGAACATAGTACAACATTAGCGTAACGTAAGTCCACGTTTGTTTACGTTGATGAAGGTTGCATAGAATTGCGAGGCCTCCAGTATACGCGCGGGTCTGCGCTCGCGCACGCGTCTCGGTGGCGCCAACTCAGACTCTTGCGCAACGTCGTCTGCGCTGCATTTACGAGCCGTCTCGATCAAATAATCCAAAAACACTGCGATGGCTTTCAATCGAACATGTCCCTGACATAAATGAATATACCTTCTATAAAATCAAAATGAAGTTACAATTTTTAGTGTTACTGCTCTTCTGCTACATGATTCACGGACACTTCCGTATAAGGGGGGTTGTTAAGAAACGAGATATATTTCACCGTAAGAAAAACACAAATAGCTCCAAATGTATTTCGAACGAGACGATAACTAATGACTACGAGATTCTGTCGTCCGCCGTGTGTGAATCTAAATACATCTTCACAGCTAGAGTCCTGAGCGTGAGGAAGATAAAACGAGGTAGCAAGCCCAACGTAAAAATATTCATGTCTTACAAATTGTATATTCGAGGGATGTTGAAAGGAAACGTGGAAGACCTGAAGAGTCACGTTTTTTTAGGCGATGAACACACACTGAATGGGGCGATTGTGTTTGTTAACTAGCTCCGGACGAACAAGTGCGCTTATAAACTGTATAGACATTCTTCTGGGATATTTTTGAGCGACGGTTTTTACGCAGGCTTTAATAGTGGAAAGGTGCCGCGTCTCCGATTGTTAAATGAGCCACTTCCACTGTCGCTTTACGATTTGGACAGAGTGAATGCCGCGTTGAAAGGTAAATGTTTACTGTCATTCGAGGTGTTGGCATGTATGAGCGGAGTGTACACATGTTATAAAGGTTATGTGCTTTTATTATTAAGTCCTACGGGTCCATGTCAATAAATTTTATATTTGTTTACATTTTAGCACTTTACGCTCCGATAAAGTTGATTGCTTTGTAGGATTGCGTCATTTAGCAGGTAGAAAATAAAATGTTTCGTTATTTAGCGAGCACACTGCTAAGTAGACAGATACTTGTTCCGTTAAGGATTAGCGCCATCACGGAAAATCGGTTATCAGGGACGTAAGTCCAATCCTGCCGAATCAATAAAAGATGTTAAAGTTTTTTTGCCAGCAAGTTTATTTTATCTATTTATTAATTTAATTGAAAAACCTCTTAAATAGTTTTATCTGGTAAAATATGTATGTGATATAGACCAATTATAATTAATAACATTTTTTAAATTTAATAGCATCCTACCTTTATAAAAAAGTGAATATTCATTTGTTTCAACCAAAATAGGACAATTCCTTTAAAGTATTTTTCGTACTGATCACTATCAATACGAAAGTTCAAAATTATTAGTAGGTTTTTTTCTAATCTACAATTGGAATTTATGAAAGAACATATACTGCAGTTTAGAAACAAGATACCTATTTTCTATAATGGGTAATAGATAATTATTTATTCTTGTCCGGATAGGTAAGTAAAATAGAATCGAGTGGGCGATTCTCAGCGGTTAGTGCGCCCTATAATTTACCTCATCGAGGTCTTTAACAATCGTCCCTCCTACTGTCAGCTCTTAATGATTGTAATTTAAATATTTTGCAACATATTATCTCAGAATATTCAGATGCAATGGTACATACGAATAATTCATTAATTTTAATTTAATAATATATAAAAGGTAAGTACGACAAAATGCTTCAGTTATTTATGTTATTACTTCCGTACATATATTATTCCAAAGAGTAATTTACTTAAAGTACTTTTCCTTGACGAAACGAATAAAGAGATCTTAAAGATGATTATAGCGTAAACACTTTCAAAATCCATTACTGAATTGTTAGGTTATAAAGATAGAGAAGTTAGGCAGAAGGATTGTCAATCTTGCTCAAAGCATATTAAAAGCGTTTTAATCAGTTCACTGTTAATTAATTCTGAATGATGTAAACTTGTCGCTCTGGAATTGTTAGTTTTCTCTGAGCGTTTCCACTTGTGAAGTGACCGCGGACTTGCAAAGTACTTAGTTCAGAGTTTTCTCCTCTTTAATACCGAAGTTCTTCACTCAGTTGAGATTCAAGGAACTTATTATATCTGTAGAATTGTCCTTGTAATGAGTTTAATTGTGCTTTTCCTGGATAAATTCTGAAATGAATACTGTATTGAATGTAAAAATGCTGCTTATTTATTAATTAATGCCTTTTGTTCAATTATGGCTATAATATTAACTGTTATAATTATCTACTAAAGTCATAATAAAGGCGGTGCTATTGATGTTTAAAGAAATTGTGTTATCTTTTCATGTTGCAAATTGCAAATATGTATGACAATATAGAAGTACAAATAACATAATAAATAAAAACATATTCGGTAAGAAATAAGACGTTCAATTGTATGATAAGTGATCACTAGTTTGTGTGGCTTATATAATTTCAAAATATAGTTTCAATTTTTATTATGCAAATAATTTCGAAAAAAATGAAATATCAAAAGTGCGTCCCAGGAATTGGAATCCTGGGTCCTGCTGCAAGGGGTCAGAATTTGAACAACTTTATCACTCCTTTAATTTACATGGCTAAATAAAAATAACTAACAATTTACACATAAATGTTATCCTTACTAGAGTTCTATTGACCGTTTAGTTCTACTAGTTTAATACGATTTTAGCTACAAAAGGCTCTAATTACTCTCCCAGGTTGGTCATTACACGATATTGATATATATTATGTCCCGAGCTAAATACAGTAATTACGGGGCCACCTGTCTCGTGACTCCAACCTAATGTAGACCGAAATAGCATAAAAATAAAAAAGAAACTTGTACGGACAGTTTTTACGGAGGTAGTATCAATTAATCCGCTGACAGCAATCTGCTCGGATTCAGGTTTGATCGTGCTATAAAGTATCTACGCTTATAAGAGTTTCATTGCTACTGTTCTGGTTAAATCCGTCTTTTAATATTGACGTTTAGAAACTGATTTTAGTAGTTGTTAGATCGAAAGTTTGTCTGACGAAGTATCACAGCCGTTTTCATAATCCGCCCTAAAGCATTTCTTTAGTTTCGGTTGCAGAGGCATGGTTTCCGTGTACGCATGGTGACACGATAATTATAGTCAACAGATTAGCCGTTGCTACAGATAAACGTCTTACGGACTAACTTGGTTATGAAGGGAAAATATATTTGATTGTATTCGTGTGTGAATGAACTCAAACATTTGCTGAGAGTAATCATTCTCATGTTCCAATGGCGAGCATCTTTCCATAACTGAGGAAGGCCTACAGCAGCTGATTGTGAAATGTTCAAAATCGATAAGGTTTAAAAACTGCGATAAACACCCCGGTTGACTTAAACTCAAACTTTGTCATCAACGGTGACCCATCCTACTTCCGACCGCGGTCGATGTTGTAACTACGTCAATCATTTACGATCTACACAAACCGTGGGGATGCGAGCGTCTTAGACATTACAAGATATTAATTAATGTCACAACTTTTCAAGGCACTTGAGTTGTAATGTTGCTTTTACATACTTGATGTGTACCCAAAAATCCCGTCACAGGAATGTTGACACTGGTGTCGAGATGGTGTCATACGCGTATGAGTAGCTTACTGCTTTCTATGAAGTTTGTTAGTGATCGAAATAATTGGTTACAGAGATAGTTTGGGTACAAACTTTTCAGACGACTAATATAGTGTTTTATTAAGTGGCCATGAGTCTAAAAAGTATGTATGCAGATGATCATTCTATTTGAAATTATTCAGTCCAGGAACCAGGGGTAAATTTCGTCAATCAATTCTTCGTGAAGCCTCGTGGAGCTGTGTTCTGTTGGGGGACGGCCACCATGTTCCATTCAAATTGAGAGGAAAGTGGTCATGATTATCTGTTGCTGGCTGTCAGTCTATTAAAATATCATCGCTCGTTCGACGAAGTGGTCAAGTAAGCAGCTTTCTTACTAGGATATTGGAATCAGTTCAGAAGTTGGATGTTACTTAAGTCATGGATGCTAATTATTTTTATAGCAGCGCTTTTATTTGTATTTCTTTTTTGTTTTATTGTACATAGGGCGTTTCTGTTGTATATAGTTTATTTGTAGTTATAAATAATTTATGTACATAAACAAAATTAAGTTTGTTTTTGATAATAAAAAGAATGTAAGGCATATAAAGAAAATCTGTAATATCATTAAGACCTCCATATTACGTTTAATTGAACAGTAGAATAAATTTGATTACATTTTTTGATTGTTATTTGCAGCCCTGAGAATAAAATTTTATATTGAGGGTTATCCGTCAACTAAAATTTTGAACCACTGCCACCTTTTTAGATTTGTTACAGTTTTGATTTTGGTACCTTCGGTAATAAATCTCTTAACTTTCGACGTAAAATCTTGCCAGAGGGTGTCTTTGGTACCTCTTTTAAGAACATCACACCACCCGATAATCGTTTCCACGGTGACACCTGTGAATATAATGAATATCACACTCGCTGCTATGTTAAACGCTTTTTATATATTAGAAGAACAGAAAAAGAGCATGTAGACCACTTGACGTAAAGTGGTCGCTGTAACCCAACATCGACATCAATTCCAAACCTGATAACCTCAATCAGATATTTTTTCTAAGTAATATGCACATAATTTGGAACATTCAGACTTTCACTATGGATTCTAACCCCCATGTGAGAGGCCGAAATTTTGCCATTAGGCGTTTACTAGTAAATGATAAAATCAACACCCAATAAAAGTGGTGTTGTACCTTAAATTGGCTACAGATGCATAGTTAGCCCAGAGGACTAGGGCGAGAGCTTTAGAATGTAAATGAATAAGTACCTTAGACGCGACATAGTCAATAATCTCTTTTTCTGTAACTTGAGCATTTGGCTGCTTTACGATGAACGCAGTAGGCAGTTCTCCGGCTAAGTCGTCAGGTGCTCCAATTACGCCAACATCTTTAACAGCTGGATGGTGTAGTAGAAATGCTTCTATTTCTGAAGGTGCCACCTGCAATTTGACGAGTCAGGATTTGATTTAAGATGTTTTACGAAATACATATAGCCCCGCGGCTTGTATAGAACGTAAGCTATCGATAAAGTCAAGCAACGTCAGGGTTTGTCGGGAATTGGATGGGTGTCTGCAAGAGATTAAATTACAGAAGAAAAACTTCCTTGTGTGTTTCCTTGTTTTAGCAAAAAATGCATCAAAGCTAATTTTGAGGCAGTGCTACTTTGGCGAATTTCTTAGTCTTGCATATGTCTCTAAGCGACGGCGAGTACTTTCCATTGGGTATGTCGTTTATCTTATAATTAGCTTTATATATAAAAAAAAGATAAAATAAATGATTGAATACTTACTTGCCAGGCTTTGTACTTGATAAGTTCCTTCAACCGATCAACTATGAAGAAGTAACCATCTTCATCGTAATAGGCAATGTCGCCAGTTTTATAGAAGCCGTCTTCATCGGTGTCATCACTCAAATTCTTCCCTACGTATCCTTGGAATAGGACGAGACCTTTTACACATACCTCACCAGGTTCGTTCGGCCCTAATATTTTTCTCGATTCGACATCGACTATCTAAAATATGTTAAAATTACTCATGATAACGAAGTAACAGTTTTCTATTTCGTTCATCTTTTAGTGACATCTATATCTACATTCGTACTTTTAACAAAATTTAAAGTCGGCCTAATTTGCATATTGAATATTTTTGGAAAAATGTTATTGCAATAGTCAATATCATTGATACACTAACTATATAGAAAAAAAATTAAAGTTTTATCCTGTCAATAGGTCTTTCATCAGGCAAATATCTCTTGATCAGTTTGAATGAAATTTATTTTATTTTTTAACTTGTACTGAGATAAAATCTAGGATATTATTGATAGCGTTATAGCCTGCTGCGTAGATATGTATTTTTACCTTTCTTTAAAATATCTATCTGTTCATTTACGTTTTACTTAATTTTTTAATTTAATTACTATATTTGGACTGAACCTAAACCTTATTATACCTATGTTCAGATATGTTAATACCTTTATAATATTTCCCGCTACAATTTTTCCGACACTGCCTTCCTTAGGTGCATGGTCAAATTCTTGAGTTAGAGCTCCAGACATTTCTGTCATACCGAAACCTTGCAGGACATGCTTTATATTTGGATACCTAAAATAAAAAATAACTTTTAAAATAGTTGAATGATAGTAAAAATTAAGTATGATAATTATCATCCAACATGTCAGATATATTAAATTAATTAAAAAACTATAGAACTCTTTTGTGTCTCGTTTTCTGATCTCATCACCTTCTGTAGACATCGACATCAACAGCGTCAATGATGCTATATTCTGGTTTGAAAAGTGTGATAAGGGAGATGCACTCAAACATTTCCGATTAGTCTCTTATCTGTCACTCACCGAAGCTACAATAAAAGTCCTATTTTGTGTCAATTACAAAAGACTATGGCTACCAGAGATTACTTACCATAAGGTGTATCTACTGCAAGATACTATACACATGTATAAATAAAAAATAGAAAGGTAATGAGCAGGCTCTCTATAATAGTCGGCTTAAAAGTCATCAATATAACTCTTTATAATACTGAACGCCCAGCGAAATTTGAATTCTGTAAAACTATAATACTTTTAATTAAATAAGCAAATCCTAAAATTGGTTATTTGAGAATCAACATAGGCAGAAATATATTTCAATACGTCACTAAATGTCCCAATCGTGAGGAATACGTAAGCTAATCTGCTATAATTCAAGTCTTTACCTGTTTTTAAGTTAATTTATTACGCCCGGGTTTAGAGGAGCACCTCCGCAATATATTATCTCCACCGAACTGATATCATATTCCCGTACAATGGTTGATTTACACAGTGTCACCAGCATTGGCGGCGGAGCTGCTAGTATTCCGATCTATAAAATTATATGGGCTGTTGTATGATTTGTGTTTTAGAGTCAGAGATATTTTTTTCATGTTAATTTAATGGTACGATGCAAACTAGAACGATATGAGGAATTGATATTGCAACATATAATTTAATTTATAAATGGTTATAAAAGAGAACTCCTCGATACTTTCCTTTTTCTAAATATTCAGATTTATCTAATCAAATCAAATAAAATATAAGCATATTATACACAATAAAGCTATTGTACACCACAAAGAATATACAAGAACAGAAAATACAACGAAACAAAACAAATATAGCAGTGGTGACCAAAAGGCGGTCTTATCGCTACAGTAGCGATCTCTTCAACAACCTTTACTGTTTTTTACCTTTACCATCTACTCAGAGGTTGCCTGAAAAATGTCGTCATTTATTGATGAGACCGCCTTTTGAGTGAATAAATGTATTTTTAAGAAAATGACTATTGTATACTAAAAATATTTCCAATCTAAATGAGACTTATATATTTTACCTTATACTTTTCAATGGTTTGAAGATAAAGTCTTTCATCAAATCTTGGTAAAAATACTACAGTCCTTCCCTTGATCACTTCATCCATAGTGCATATTAAGCCCATGCAACTTGACCATGGAGCTACTGATAGTTGCATTTTGGTTGTGGTAGTAAGTAATGGTTTTGGTTGTGGTTATGTACAGTAAGTGTTTTATGTTAAATAAAATATTTAAAACGTATTTCATACGAAATTCTAAGTAGATATTTAAAGCACAGGTATGTATGTATAATACTGTGTTATCTACACTGTCTGTTATCAATAAAACAAAATGGTTTACGTAATGAAATGAATGATGCTTGTATCATTTCTAGATGTACAGAAAATACTAGCATTTTTTGCCTTAACTATTAAATTTTAATTTTGACTGTAGCAAACGTTACGTTTTCGAATATTTATATGTTAAAATCGCTTAAGTTGATGGCTTTAGAAATAAATTTTAACAGAAACTGATTTCTACTACATATTTTCTAATATTTTATTAATAAAAAATTAAAAAATGTAAGTTTCATTCTAGTTATTATTCTCAGATCATAAAATGTATAATGACACTTAGTGATTGGTTATTCCTCCACTCAATGAACGGAATTGACTGATAACAAAAATATGAATAAAAATATACAAACACTTTTTTACCCGTATTTTTATCGACAAACAATTTAAGATAAGATTAAAGAATATAAAGATTAAATAAATTGTTATCTTATTTTTATACATTTTATGGGACACAATGATAGTTCTCCGTGCGAAATACTACCAACGAACTCTTGTTCGTCTACGAAGCGATACTTTTGACGTTGGTATGGTTATCGGCTAGACTTATTCGTAATGCAAATCCTTAGGCGTAGCAACACACTTACTAGCTCATAAAACTTCAATCCTTTCAGGTAAGATGTCCATAAGCTGCAACGACCACTAAACAACACAATAGCAATCGAGCGTTAGGACCACCTGATATTGTTCAGGTGGTCCTAACGCTCGATTGCTATTTTTCTGATATAAAAAATACACAGTCATTCATTTTGCAACTTACAATGGTCGCATACCAGATACGATTAGGTTGGTATGGCTTAATTTGGCTCCTTTTGCTGGTCCCGTGGTACCCGAAGAATAAAGTATAAGAGCCGTAAGCGTTTGTCCTAGAAAACAAAAATCGTACGTAAAAAAATATCGTGCTATATTTCAGATTATTAATTTTATTCATTAAATTTATATAGTGACTACTCAGTATATATTCGGCGAGTATTTCTCAATAAAAAACACTTTGATAAGTTATCAAGACGTACATATGTGTTGAATGTTCAGTGAATTACATAAATACATATGTATTTAAGCAAGGTAGTCAATGTCAGTTCATAGATAATATTATATGTAGCATTTAATTCTTTATACTTTTAAAGTTAGGATCTCTAAGTGGAAGGGCTGTGATTCAACGGACGAAGTACCACAGCCGACTTCAGCTCTTAAGGGCTCAGAGAGCACTTCAGTTCTGTTTGACGCTGTACATAGATGACCATAAGCTGCAGCGCCTACAAAACTTTTAGTAGCTTCCTTGCTCGTTTGCTACTCTATTCACATAAAAAATGCAATGGTGAGAATATATTACTGAACATTTTTTGTTTCGAGATTCTGGTGTTCTCTACAAGCACAGAAGGACACCATCGAGGGGTTTTTTGTGGGCGGAAATCCATATCCCTATCGCTCCCACTACGTCGGCTATCTTTTAATCGTTTAGCCCCTGAGACAAAAATGGGCAATAAAGAGACAAATGGTAATAAAGTCTCGTTAAGATGGATCAACCGATTTAAGTCCGGCACTTAAAACTTTGCGGATATCTCATGAGTAACAAGTTTTACCTAATAGCATTAAATTTTTTGGTCTTAATTAACTTTCTCACCTTTGAAATCGGGAGCTTTAAACTTTGTTATTTCTGTATGGTTTTGTGCAAGATCTTTAAAGAATAGCACTCCAGGTTCAGTGTCGGTATTATCAAATAAGATGAAGTTTTGTATCAAATTGGCTTCTTTCATAGTTTTGTAGTTTTTTTTTGTACACGTCTCCAGATAGGAACATGTATCTAGGTTTGGATATGTCGAGCGCGTGAGCAATTTCGTCTGAAATCCAATAATCATTCACTTATTGATTTATTATTATATTATGATTTTTATATTATTATGCAGTAATTGTTACTTCGTAATATAATAAGATTTAGATTTATATTTTAATGTCATCAAAAATAAATTAATTAACTATAGACAGGCTATATTTGTTGTAAATATTTTACCATGATTGAAAAGGTTTGATGATTTTGGCTGGTGTGGTTTCTACACATAGGTAGAAGTATAGTTCGAACGGGAAGGTATCCCCGTCGTGCTCATAATCCGCCATAAAGCAATTTTTATGTTTCGATTGGAGCGATGCAGTATCCGGCTTCATTTGCAAATAAGGCGATCAACACAATCCTCAGGATTAGAGACGCATCTACGTTGGACGTCAGATATGATTTTATCTACTACGTTTGTGCTTGAACTCGGTGTCCATGGATTGCAGAGGCTACTTAGTATCAGGTTGCATACATCATACATAATAATATCTATACTAAATTTACATCATACAGAGTAAAGTCCAAAGACTATTCTCAACTTACCCTTGCTGTAAGTGTAAGTGATACAAGCCACAACACCTTCGGTACACCACACGGCTATAGCAGTGACCAAAAATTCAATTCTGTTTTCGCTACATATTGCCACCACGTCATCACGTTTAACACCTATTTGAGACATTGATAATGCTATGTTTACTACCAGTTGAGCCATCTCGCTGAAGGATATTTGGTCTCCTTTCGTGCCATTTATCTTGAAAATAAAAAGATCAAAAAATAGCATTTAGAGAGCTATAGGATATGTGTGCACGCATTATGGGTTTTGTTAAAAATACGTTCACTGTAAGGTATTCCCAGATTACAATAGACCTAAATTGATCGTAGTGACCTTACGATCCTCTAACCTTAACCCCTATAACCTAAATGATTATTTAGGTATCTATTGATAAGGTATACTTTGAGCGCATGAACATGGGGTCTTTCGAAAGAGGTACAAAGTGAACTCTCCTTAAAAGTCAGCGACGCATTGGCGATTCCCCTGGTGTTGCAAATGTCCGTAGGCGACGGAGACGGCTTTCCATCAGGTGGCTTTAGAAAGTATAAGTTGCGTCGTATGAATAAAATTTTAAAGAGTACTTTTTTCCTCCATAATTTATCCATGGAATATCTGTGGAAGCCATATACAATATAAAATACGCTGCACCTCTATCTGAAATTCGGTCTAAAAAGTATTATCAGAGATATACAAAAAACAAGCAAATAAGTGTAAGACACCAGTCTTAAGTTGTTACAAACATTTGCATACGATGATAACTTGTCATTGGCAAAACATAAATTTTGTGCAAATTTCGTAGATAATGCATCTATTTAAATAAACCAGTATTACCTGCGAGTTCGTCCACGTCCAACTTTTAGATTACCGAATGTATTGAAATTTAATGTCAATTGTTATTTCCTACAAATGTTTTATATGATATGTAGGTGATGATCCAACAAGATATTTAATATACATAAAATTCCTATCTCGTCCCTAAATAAATTTTTCGCATTGGTGTCCGGTTTTGTTCTAGCCTTATTCCCGGGCTAGTAGCCTTAACGCCATGTTTGAAAACAATAATATACAAGAGCTAATGATTGTCTGTTTCGTGTAATAAGAAAAAAGAAAAAAGAAAATCGTTACATCTTGTCAAACTTGATTCAGCTGTTTTATAGTCAGCCAGGCCAAATATTCAAAATAATAAAACATACTTATACTTATTTAGATATCGTTCAAATTCTAAAACATTTATTACGACATACCTGATAGGCATTTGAATGTTATTGATATATAAGATTATGCACACTCTTGCAAATTTTATTTTGATGTCCGATTTAGATCTGACGAAAATATCTTATATTTCAAACACTACACACGAAAATCTTAGTTCATTTTTTTAAAGTGTAATTAAAGTTCTACTGTCTTACCTTATTAAAAATCCAGATAATCAATTTTGATAATCTTAGGGGTAAGATTATTTATAGTTAGGTACCGTAGTTCTCGATTAAACATAATAATACGACCGTTATTTTGAACTCAAACGCAATCAACAACAGTATTCGTTTGTACAGATGTGTTTATTTTAAAACTAGTGCATAAGATGCTCTTTCTATTTAAATATTATTTTTAATACTTGTCAACATATAACCCAATTTAAAGATACATTAAATGGTAAAAATATTAATCTATTTACGAGTAAATTTTTAAAAATATCGCTATATTTAATTAACACAATATGACTTACAAGTGAGAGTTTGTCTTTGTAGGTGACAATTTTTTCTAAGACGAAACGACCAAAGCACGCATGCTTGGGCAACGGCAAGTTTTGATCGCCGTACAATATTCGAGTATTTTCGCTCATTTTTTACAAGTCATTCACGAGTGATACCCACGAAAAACTCACACTGACTGCCGTTGATTTCAGAACTTCAAGGCCAGATGACGTTATTATTGTTGTTTCGTTTAAAACTTCATACTGACATAGTATTATATCAACTATATGATACGATGAGATTAGGAAACATTTGCTAATATTTTTATGTAATAGAAGTAACAAACGACGTTGATAATGTACATAATAGGTCGGCTACCGGAAAGTACTAACGCCGCTCTTATCAATCGTAAAATATCTTTTAATAATAATAGCGGGACGTCCTACACCTAGCTCTACTACTCTACCCAGCGGTACCGTCTGGCACTACGCGAGGGAGGAGAGGGGTAGGGATTATTCGGGCCTTGAGGGTTCCCTCTTTACCCCGGCTTTTACTCGAGGGGGTCGAATACCCCCCGGGATGAGAGACGCGCGGCTCTATGTCGATCATTCGACGTAACACCGATAAGTTAATTTATAAAATTAACATAGGGGTGTAGCGCGGAAAGATCGACTGCCTGCGCGGCTAAGTATCTTTTGTGCGTGTTATTGGAGATATGTAGTTACCGGCGTTACTTTTAAGTGAGACGAAAATCTCTGTCCTTAGGAGGATAGATCTTTAATCATGTTCATGGGCTGCAACGAATAATTTACATCAAGTGTTCTGCACTTTCATTTGCTGTTCTTTTAAGAAGGTTTGGACGGCTGTTAGGTTTTGTAAGAACGAGCTTAACATGCTAAGTAAGTATGGAATCGCGCATAAGAACATACTGCCACTGGTCACCCATCCAACTCACAACCGCGACGTCGCTCAATTGCGTCGGTCTACGACGTATACAAGTAATATGTATAGTATTAATGACAAGATTTTCATGTGGTTTCAATATTAAGTGTTTTTATTATAAAGTATTTTTTTTAAATTAAGATCTTTTTATTTGTTAGTGAAGGACGTCCATCTAGCCTTTTCATTTGATGTGAACGTAAAGGTTATGGAAATGTCTCTTTTGTATCGTCTGCCATACGGGATTTACTGCAGGTGTTTAGGGAATTATGCATTGTCCTGAGAACCACCACCAAACCACCAAACCAACCACCAAAAATAAGTATCAAATTTTAGCTCAATCACAAACTGAAAAGTGGGTAAAATTTAAGTAGCAAGATTTTGTTACAGACACTGGGATAGGTAAAATTAAATAAAACTTTGTAATGACATCAATTTATTTTGAGGTATATCCAAAGTATGATGTCTTTGGGAATGATTAAATTACACTAAACGATCATGGGAAATTAGCACTTATCGTTAATGGTCAGAATTAGCCACCCATATTTGATCATATTAATTTTACCTAATGCTGTTAGTGTGTGAAAAAATATTTTTAAAGACGGTAGCAGTCATAGTAGTCAGCCTATTTTAATGTTAAAAGTATAGCAAACAAGCATGTAGTCGCTGTAGACTATGGTAATTCACATACAACCTTAAACTTCAACAAACGAAACTCCTGGGTATTAATACAGTAATTTCGTTTGTAAATGTAGCGGGCAGCCGCATCTTACTTGTCACAAAAATATCTGTATAATATTTAAAAATAACATAAATCTATATATAAATATATTGTAATTGAACTATCCAGTGTTCCCGGGATGGACGTAAGAAGCGGCGGCACAGTATATTACTATCGCAGATGTTTACGATATGTAATAGTTTGTAATTTTGTTTTAGTTTAAAAAAAAATTTTTTAGATCTTTTTGAAAATTTATCTAAACACAGTTGCTTCAGGGCGGATTGAACGGCAGCGAACACGTGGGCTATATTCTTGTTTGCTAGTTCGATCATGTAAAAAAACCTTCTAACCTAAGATGACCACTGATAAGCTAGTCGGTAAGATTTTCGTTTCTCATGCGTGAAGTCTGGCATTTTAATTTCAAGCACGTAGCTCTGATTTTTCAAAGTTATGGGCGTATTAGAAATTATCACTTGGAGAAGGAAAACATCGTGAGGAAGCCTACATGCATGAAAGTTCTTCATAAAATTCTTAAAAGTGGGAAGTGTACTGATTCTCACTGGGTCGACGTATCTCGTCCCAACGTAACACTGATTTTAAACTAATGTCATTGCTAACATTTAACTACGTAGCGGGATTTATGATTTTTGATTACAAATATTTTGAACCAGTTGAAACATAACACATAACCTAGTAGGTAAATATCAATCGAGCTTTAAGTTGGAACTCGGTAGGTAAACGTAATTTGTTAGTACGGCTGCGCTTGTAACAGGTTCGCCCACGCTGATCCCTCCGAGTCTTCTCACCGACCGGCGATGTGACTCATAGACTCATGGGCCATATAATTTTGTGCCATAATCGTATCGATAAATTATTAGCACAGATTGTTCTAGTTTACGTTGCGTGATATGTAACTTGTACCTGACTATCCGTACGAGATACGAGTATAGATAGATTAAAAATAAGTACATACATACATATATGTAGTTACTATTTATTACTTTTTGGTTATATTTGATTCTTTCATGGTACATTTTTTATAATCATACTAGCTGTGCTGGCGACTTCGTCAGCATTTATTTTACATAATTCTTAAATCATAAAACAACCTACGCTTACATGCGTCTAGTGATTATTTAATTTCGTGCCGAATTCACAAAAAGAAAACTTAACTTATTATGCACCATCTTCATCAGAAATCGCTCTACCTGTTGTTGAAAACCGTGAGAAAATCGGTTGAGCACTTTTTGAGTCTATCCCGAACAAACAGACAGATACGACGGGGGACTTCGTTTTATACTATTTATAGATTAAATTAATCATAGTAAATTATTCCACTGGCAATTTTCTATGTGGCGGCATGGATAGATCTGAAGATTGTAACAATTTGATAGACATAAAAACATTATAGATAATAAACAGAAATTTTATTAAGCCAACTTTCTACACATTTGGTGTCTTACCTGACATCCGACGATACTTAACCCCCAACTTTCTATAGCAATACGTAATCTGCATAATATTGCTTATTAATTATTAATATCCTTAATTTTTGAAATTGGTTGAATTTGCGTTTATTTTAACTATATATTTGTTAATGCTCGTTATTAAGTTCCAAGACAATATATCGTAATAATACGTAAATTATAACAAAGTGACCATTTATAAGTATTCAAGAATTTGCATGAAATATTGTGCGAAAACTTCATATAATTACGACCTATTTCAGAGGAGTGTCGATAGTTTTTACGCCGATTTTTCCCATTCAACCTTAGTCAATAATAGGTCAAAGTCGACGAGCAGATCATTTTGCATTGTTCTTTTGACATTTATTTAGTTCATGTGTTACTTATAATAATATACCTTACAATAGACAATTTGAAATATGAAATATTAAACCATATTTGTATGCTATAAAGATAATATGTTTTAAAGATATATGAATAATTGTGTTTATCACTCGTCGAATTATCTCAGACACTTAAATATCTCGAGATATTCGCGATATCTAGTCCTTTGATACTTATGTAGCTGTGATCTTTATTGACATTATTATCTACAATGAAACTCCTATGAAGCGGGAATTGCCGTTCGGCTCGTTATTATTTAGGAGCCCCTAGACTTATCAACTTTACGTCGGTGTTCTATGTTGTGACGTGTTTGAAGAAGAATATGAACACGCAGTCCGTTTGATTATGAGATCATTCCGTAATAAAACGAAGTTATTCTCGCAGTCTTCAAAAGTAGCAAACCATGTTAGGTACTATAACCTCAAATAGAACTTCAGTATTGTTCTGTAGATTCTTAAGGGTGGTTAGCGACTTAACATTGTGTATCTTACATTCTCGTGCCACTCTTTTCACATATGCATATGTATAAAGAAAATGCAGTCCAGTTAAAGTTGATCACAGATTTGTTTCATCCTCTCGCATTTTTTGGAACACTTAACGTATATGCACCACATCGTATTCTTTAACTAAGAACACCAGCGTTGCAATATAAGGTAGAAATAGAATAAAATTGATCAATAGCAAAATATTTTTACATTAAAATGGACCTTTCTGAGTAATGTGATTATGATAGACAGTTACTTTTCGAGTTGTTTGCGTCTAGTATGGTTTAAGTGCCGGCCGTTCGGAGCCGATTGGTCGCTTGTAAATGTGCGTATTCCATACAGTTAAGGTTGGTTCGCGACCACTATCCCACGTTCAGTAATAAAAGACCTCCTGTGGTGATGGGACCGTTCATGGAAACGTTGGACCGGTTGCCTTGTTTGGGTTTAACGTCCTGATTCATTAAACTATAATGATTGCTCCGTACTACAGATGAACAATAATTTCTGAGTTATACTATGTACCATATGGAAAGTTATTATCAGTATTTCAAAGTTATTCCAATATACTATGATAAGTCAACATAGTTAGGTTAACATTTTCCTTAGGTAATGGAAGTAGTATATGAGTATACATACTTTCTGATTTTAAACGACTACTTCATACTAAATAGGAGCCTGAAATGTCGTCGGTCATACAACATGGATACCTGATGGAATTAAGATTAGGACTCAGATGGAAGGGTTCAAAAATGTTTCTGCCTTCATACCCTTAAGACCAGTAAATAACAGATATGATTTTTGTAAAAGAGAAGTGGAGAGATGGTGCTGTTAGTAAAGATACAATAGTTCTAGAAGAAAGAAAAAACATTTATTGTTATCGGATACATAATAATTTGTTTTCTTACCACGTATCAAAGTGAATTGTTGACTTTGTAATCTCCATTATCAGATGAAATTCATGTAGGTAGGTCTATTTATTACAAAAATAAAGTTATTTTTTATTGCAGTGTTCAGCGTTATGTTTGTTATTATTACTATACGGTTGAATACACACATGAATAATTATCATATTGATTATTTAAAACTTTTCTAGTTATGACTATTTTATGTAAAGGTTAATCAACTTTTCAATACTCTTCATGGAGCAAACGAAAAATATAGGCTAATTGAGGATAGTGATCACTGTCGTTCATTTTCATCTGTTATATCCCCAAACAGGGTCGAGGTCCTGTCTGTGGTCTGCCATAAATGCATTGCTCAACCTTAATTATTAACATAATCTCGTTAGTTTTTTGATTGTAAGGGTAGCACTGTAGCCTATAGAACAGTAGCCTGAACATACATGTTACTTGCACATGCAGGCCATGGATATATACGGAATGACGTCCTAGCTGAGGTTATATGTAGATAACGCATCTGCATATAACCTTAGCTGTTTCTGAGAATTTAAAGGTTGCCTCGCTCGTAAGTACTTAGCAATTCCACTTCTTCTCCCGAAAAACGTTGCTTCGTGGCAGATTATAAGGGTGACGTAGAAACCAACTCGAAAAAAATATAGTTTTACTACGTATGAAACACCTGTGAATATATTCTGTAACTACATCTTTACAACCAAACCACAATAATTCCTTCAGTGCAGATAACGATATCGACAGTCGAAATTTTCTTTCGCACTTATCTATTATCTAATT
>DWON01000325.1:0-36247 GCA_018251015.1 Phocides pigmalion okeechobee | reverse complement strand
AGAACTTCTGTTCTATTTGAGATTAGACGTGGTTGTCCATGGGCTGCAGTGACCACTTAACATCAGGTGGCCAGCATGCCCGTTTCTTACTCTTTCATTATAAAAAAATAGTATATTTTGTAGAACCTTGTAGTATGTGTATTTTCATATGTATACAATAGTCATAATAAAAAAGAATACACAACTACAAATAAGACTAGGACTGCGAAACTTTTATGAGTAAAACCTACATACCTACTAATGTTAAATACAGGAGAAATTGTCTTTTTTTTTCAAATAAATGTTTGCTGTCTTGTTCCATTTATGTTTGTTGAAACCACAACAAATAGTCTCATGGACATACGTCAGATAACTAAATCGATTAGCAGCAGGTAGGCGATCCTTTGCTTGCCATTATAAATTCTTCACACAAAAACATCTATAGCGGGTGGAGACTTGCAAATGCTTACAGCTATTAATATATTCTAATCGAATAGCTGACACAATGTTACTATATAGATAACGTTTGATCGATTTGCTTTAAGTTAATTGCTATTCATGGCACAAACTCGTCTTCCTGCTAAGAGCTTTTATAAAATGTCTATACGTTTTTAATCCGCTTAAGGTCCTCAAAATGATAAATATTGTTTTAAATATGGAACTTACTGTTTGTGTCATACCTAAGTGAGAAAATGTTTTGTATGGTATCGTGTAAGTACATGAAATATATTTTATATGCCCTCCAATATTTATTTTTAAAAATACTTCTCTCTGAAAGTTAAGTGTTAGTCTTGTTAACAAAAATAACTATTTAACGATATAAGCATAGATAACTAGAGAAAGAACGAATTGCACAAAACATTCAATAAAAATTGAGTAACAAGATTTTCCGTGACGACCGTGACCGAACACCGATTTAAAAAAAGTCGCTCGCACTTTCATTATTTATTGGCTTGGATCATTTGGCCTAGATTTAATTACGATGGCATAATTCTTTTAAAGTTTCTCTTCTTTTAACATATGCGAATATTACAATTCAAAGATACAAATTTATGACAAAATATGCTTAGTTTATACTTGCAATAATTTAGGGAAACTAGGAGGATGTCAACACAGTCACCTCAGTCATAATACGACAAGAAGTCAATAGTCATTACCAATACAAAAGCTCGCAAAGTCGCAAACTTACAATAAGCTCAGGCCGTTGAAGTACCAAGGCACGTTGGATTACCATTCCATAAGAAATGGCTAACAATTTTCATTGAAGTTCAACACTACACACTACGCGATTTCACTGTGCACAAAATTGATTAAGCACTCACTTCTGAAACAGATTTACTGATTTCGTAGTGAGAAACTTTCCGCGAATACGTTTAGTTCGGTGTTTGTTGGTTGTAACGTATGATTTTTACGGAGTTCACGTGAAGACTGGCGCTTGGTGAGTTGTGCGCGGCAACCGGCTTGCGGCGTCTGCGCAGGCTTCGCGGGAAAGTTCATCGAACGTGCGCGAGTGCCTGTCGCAGACGTATTCTTATTCTGGATTATTATGTACTCATTATGATTTTGTATTGCGCTGTTTCTTTTCTGCTCGTGGTCGTTGTGTATTATAGTCGTGAGAAATATTCAAATGCGCATCCAAACATGACAATATCGATAACTATTTATATTATTAGTGCCTATGATTGAACGCAGTACCTTTTACGAAAATATCGAGCTCGTCGTTTCCCACACTTGTAATCATTGACAAGAATCGGAGAAAAGCCTACTTACGTAAAGTGCCCTCTTACGAGTATGAGCAATTAAAAGTCGATTACGGTTAATTATCTGTTAGTGAAAATAATTGATTTTGTATGGTTTATCCACTTAATTGTTGTCTAGTTAAACGACAAATGTCTGTCAATTATTGTAAATTTTACTTAGAAAGTTTAAAAAATGTTCTCGTTTTTGTTATCGAAAATTCCATCAGCTTAAGCAGAAATTTCCCTGCTTTTTCCATGAGATTAACCTCAAGGTTACCTAACCTACCCCAAATTTAGCCAATCCCACTTTTACTAAGTGGCTAAGGAGCCTTTTGGGTCACTTCACTGTACTATCCGATGTCTACGAAACTGATTTTGTGTTCTACCGTCTACATTTAACATTGCTATGGTTCACTGCTTCTGGACAGCCAGAATGACAAAGTGCTCTTTATCTTCAAAGTTTTCTGACACTGCGATCTAATATCAACATGATCCAGAGAGCCTATTGATTTACCGTTTACATATATTACCTTTTGGAAGATCAAACAAAAATACACCCGTTGCACTAGAGGTTGATGAACATGCACGTTTGTAGTTGTACGTGGGTGTCTATGGGCTACGACTACATAACATCAGGTGGTTTGCATTCTCGTTTGCTACTCTTCTCACATAAAAAAAAACTAAAGTTAAGTAAGTTCTCAGTTTCCATCATTGATCAACTAAATCTTTGTCATAAACAATATCCTTTTATGTAGATTATTAGGTTAAGTAACATTAGGAACCTCATATTAAACACTTAAAATTAGAATAACATGAAGATACCAAAATAGAAATATTCTTCGAACAAAATGAAATTATTCGTTTACAAATTTTAAGTTTTCATTGTTTAGTAAATTACATTAATAGAACTATAACACGTTACTACACTCTATAGTACGACGATGACTGGAGCCAATCAAATAGTCATGGGTTTCTGAGTGTCAGCCTACCGACTATGGCTGCAACCATACTATTCTCTATTTCCTACTGCTAGGACCGTTTACAAGCAGTACTCAAGATCCGTCTCTTTTTATGACTGGGGAAGGGCCTGGAGTATGGTCTTCTAAGTAACTTAATTATAAGTAATAATTACTCTTAATATTTTAACTTTAACATTTATGTTATAAAATTAAAACAAGTAGAATACAAAAAAAAAACGTTTTTTATTCAAAAGTATGTGTGTAAATTAATTACTATCGTCACCACCTTAAACAACCAAGATGGAATCATCTTGCTTTGTAAAGAGCGATCATTTAAAGACATAAAATAAAAAATACAAAGAACCATAACATACTTTTATATCTAAAGCCGTTTAACAAGTTATTCCCACTGGCAATACTGCTAGGTTTGAACAATTATATTTATATTCTGTTAATCCATGCTGACCTCTAAATATACTCTATAGTGGTTGGTTGTTGTCCAATAAAAAGTTCGATACGTCTTGGTGTAAATGTCGGTCTTAGGTTGATGGTGTTAAAATACTGTCAGTTTTAAGCCTGCACGTCAAAAGTGACATCTAGTATCGTTTTTTGAATGTTGAGAAATATTATAAAAAGTGTTTTTATTAAAACTAATTTTTGTCAGCATGTTTGAATAGTAATATTTTTTTTATTTAGTGCGCTGTTTTACATAAAAAGTATAATTGTTATCTATATAATAGAAACAAATGTATAAATACTCAAATGTGAATAAGCATGAAGGTCTCACGATCGCAATGCTTTATTTCCTTTTCAAAAGTGTCCAAACTGCTTAAGGTCTCAATTTAAAATTAGAAGACAATGAAATAAAAAACAAAGCAACATTTTAATTAAACCGATTAACACTTTACCTGCGGTGTTGCGTATTGTGCGGCGCAACGCGCTTGCGGCTTGTACACCTGTTTTGTGTGTACAAATCAGTGGATTACGGGCGAACGAAAATGCTGTATTAACGACGGCGCTACAAGACTGCAACCGGATATTACGTCTGTGTATCCATAAACGATACACAGATGCTAAAAATATAAAATTTCAGTGAATTATCGGTGCATTTTCAGTCTCGACAAATATGTACCAGTTTAGTGCCGCCATTCGTAATGCTGAACCGAAGATATATAAGTCAAAGTGTTAATTAAATAAGCACCAAAGTGTACATACTTTTCTAGTCATTGTGAGCATCATTCGTCATTTACAGAGCGATGTTAGTTCATCTATCTTATTAATCTACTTTTATTCAATGATAAATATATTTTGATCGATGTATTAATAAAAGGATACAACAACAATACGAATGGATTTATTCTTTAAAATGTATGGTTTAATTTTAAAATGTTACAATCATTATGGATCAAGTACAAGAAACATTAAATATACGGTTATAAGACAGAAAATGCTCCATATATTGGTAATAAATCGCAAAATATAATAAGTTCTATCTCGAACTTCTAATTATCATTACAATACTTTTGGCATACATTCAATTTAAAGTATTATTTGAGACGATTAAACTTACATACTAAATTACAACACTACAATTAAAACCCCTAATATTTAAACCTTGGACCTCTCGAGTGAGAGACTAAAATCTTAATTAACTGCTTATGCTTACACGAAAACAGCGACATCTATTCGTACTCGTACTAAACTCGTATATTGTAAGTTACTTTACTACTATTTTAAAGAGATATGATTGATTTTGGAAAAATAACAGTTGTGCTTAGAATACGTGGCTAATCTTAATTCCTGATTCGGCCGTTTGATTTGTTGATTTGTAACGCCGTCTTATTAAAACATAGCAATATCTTGATACGGAATATATACTAAATTTATTTCGCGTGTTATTTCTACGCTACTTTACAATAAATAAATGCCCAGTAACCTATTTAGTAGAATGGATAACTTCCTAATTATTATATACTGCCCTTGTTATGACGCGAAATGCTGTATTGTATAAATCACAACTAACGGCCGTTCACAATGTTCAATCTATCTCTGGTTTTCAATTACTACAATATAAAAATCTATTTATCTTCTTTTTTCCGCCCCAATTTTAGTAACTGTATATATTATTTTTCGGATATTTCGATGTTGACGGAAAGACGAGAAGGTTACCAGAGACAGTTTTTGTTGAAATTGAGAATTGAAGCATTTGAATAACTTTTTGACATATAAGTCATTAACATCATAGACTAAAATTAAGGTCAATACTTTCATACACATTTGCCTTAAGTCAAAAGAGTAATATGAACCATTAATCGAACATTAAAAGTTTTATGATACGTAATGCAAATAAATTAAACCTACATTAATATTTACTATAAAATTACACATATATAGAAACATTCAGAAAATCTCTATTTTATAACATTACAAACTATGAGTAGCGTATAATATTGAATATTCACAAATCCACTTCAATAAATCAATTGCTGTCAAGGGATTCATAAAGAGTATGTCTGATCTTAAGCTTGTCTGAACACCCCGAAAAACAAGGGACGTTAAGAGATTGGACAATAAAGGTACAAATATAGACTGCCATGACAAATTTTCAAACTGATTATATAAAACATAAGTATTAGAACTACAAACAGGATTTTTCTATTAGTTTTGGAATATTCCTGATCCTAATGCAAGTAAACCAAACGCTATTTATGATGGTCGTGGTCTAAAAAATTTGAGGGTATATTTAATCTATTTCAAATAACTCCGATACAACAAGAGCGAACGGCACATGTCTTTATCCTGCTCCAGCAGAAAGAGCATGTCTCTGAGGTTGACGCGCACGGGCCTACTGCGCAGTGCCAACTGGCTCCGTCCCGCTAAATCGGACCCTTGCGTGGATGTGCTCGCGCCATCACCCGTGCTTCCGAGCAGATCGACGCGCGGCTTCTTACGCGGCCCGATGGCCTGCAGCGCGGTCAAGTTGGCCTCACGCTGCCGGGCTTCCTCCATTTCCACACGCTGCATCTCTTTCGCCTTAGCTTTCAGCTTGGCTTGTTCGGGATCCTCGTTCTTGGAGCGGGACTTGGCGGCCCGCATAAGCATCTCGCGCTCTGTGTCCTCCCGTCGTTTCTTGTCTATGCGATCTAGTTCTTCAAGGAACTTGAGTTGACCCTTCACATCCTGTGTCGTCTCATATCGCGGATCCGTTTTAATGACGTGGTCGATACGGTGTTGCGCGATGATGGCGAGCTTCTCCACGTAGTTCTTAAGGCGCTCGTGGACTGCGTGTGTAAGCAGTGCGGATACATCGGCCATGGGCTCCTCCAAGCCAGCTTGAGTTGAGATCGCTTTCAGTCGCAACTGCATCACAGGCACCGGAGTCAAGTACTCGTCTTTCACCGATCTGATCTGCGTGCCAGCCATGTCGGTGGAGCCAAGGATGCGTTGAGCCTCTTCCGCCAAATTAATGCCTCCCATGGCAGCAACATCATTAATGTCATCATCGCCGGCCATCTTATCGTCGACGAATGGCTGTGTGAACGGCATCACGGCCTTCTTCTCTTTGTCTTTAAGGAGCGACTTTCCGGGTGTAAGCACTGTAGTCAGCGCTACATTGTTGGTCGCGGGGTGAGTAAAGCCAGCTTTACTGTTCACCGTCATAGTTTTAGCCACCTTGCTCACGCTGATCTTCATGTGAACAGGAATGTTCTGCAACACGGCGATTGTGCCTTTTGCCCTGGGCGGAGGCTTCGGTTGGCTTAGAACTTGAGAGTCTTTCGTGCTTCGGTACGTTCGTAGCGGCGTTTCAATGTAACTTGCTGAATCTTGCGAAGTAGACGCCTGGACTGATAACAGATTTAACGGTTTCGGTGACATCAGAGGGGGAGGCAGCAGTGTGTTTGGTATAGCCGGGGACAGGAGCGGCGTTAAAGTTGGACTTGAGCTGCCCTCGTCAATCGGAATTTGTACGTTGGTGCCGGTCAAGACCGGTTGAGCGGGCGAAGGGATGGGTGAGAAGGCCACGTGTGGCGATGGAGGATTGATGCCTTCGATCACCAGCTCCTTCGTAACCAGCGACTGACGTAGAAGCGGGAGACTTTTCTTCAAAAAGCCGATCAGACACGGCTGCGGGCTTGCATTCAGCAGTCTCTCCAACCGCTCGCAGAAGGTTTCTGGCTCCACCTGTGCATCGATCAACTCCTGGATGAGGTTGCGCACGTTCGTTTCCACAGACATTGGCTCCTTGCTCGACAAGTCTAAGAGGTTTGCCAGAAAGTTTCGGCACTTCTCTTTGGTGTTGTCCAGAGGTTTCTGAGTTGTGACCGTCGGTTGTAGGTGCTGAGGCGGAAGCTGGATTTGCTGTTGAGATTGCGGCATGGATTGTTGTTGGGATTGCGGCTGGGACGCGGACACTGTCGTCACTGAGGTGGCCACCACAGGCGAAGGCACAGAACCAGTTGGCATCTGCCCCATCGCACTCGGGCTGGCCACGCTGGTTGACATCGTAGCCACACTAGGTAGTGTAGGAACAGTCGACAGTCGGATGGTCTGAGTTTGGGGCGCCGCCATGTTGCCAGCGGATGGAGCGGGGCCAACCCTCAATAGCTGATATTGACCATTCTCTGTCTTCAACAATAAATGACCCTGCTGCCCCTGTTGTAGACTTTGCAGTGTTTGCAGTGTTATGCTTGAACCCGTAGGACGCACGCCAACCATCTGTGGCGTGCCGATGACGACTCGCGGTGACTCAGTTCCCACCGACTTCTGTGCTGCCACCGACGGAGCGCCCGGTCTCACATTGAGGATCTGCACGTTGGGAAGAATGGGCTGCTGAGCGGAGCCCAGGTTCTGCGTTGTTACCACCACATTCTGTCCTCCCGGCTTGTTTATGGACATCACATTGGGAACCTGACCTGACATGTTGGAATTCACTGATATAGGCACCGACACTATACTTTGCTGCATGCTGCCCTGCACCTACCAGCCGTTGTTGTCCGGTTTTATCATCAGCGGCGGTTGCAAAGTCAAAGTCTGCTTGGCTTGCTGCGACAATGCTGTTCTGTCTGAGCTTGTGATTAGATTATTTTCTTCTTGTGATTGGAATTTGTGCAAGATTTGTTTGGATCTCAAACAGCGAATGAAAAGTACGTTTTTATGTGATGCACTGTTTCTAATTATTGACGATTATAAGTTCGAATCGCTACTTCACTATCACTGACTTGATCTATGTCTTATTTATTATACACCAATAACAGAACTCGCGGAAGTAATAACGTTATATTGTTTTAAAATCACATTTACTTTATTGTCTTCCATCGCCACCGACGAGACGGACGTCAGTAATTGATTTTTAAGCGAGCCCACGATCGCGTTAACCGCCTGTTTTCTAGTCAATGTTCGTAGGCAAAGCTTTTTCTAAAAAGACTTATATATTGAAATATAACATTATTATCTTTAATATTATTCACTCCTATCATAGAACTTTTGTGCTTAAAGTAATATACTATAATTCGCGAAAAGGAGTTTCTGCGCAATTATACCGATATTATATTATTTAAAGAAAAATGTTTGAGTTAAATTTAAGCAACAGCTCTGCAAGCAACAATGATCTCCATGAAATCTACAATGAAAATGCCTAACTTGACGAATTTCGGACCTTTACAAAGTGTTCAGCCATAACTAAACTCGGAATAACGATCGGCATCGTATATTACACGGATGATGTTAAAAAATTGATTAATTCTATTTACACTTGACAGATAAATCAGTTTGTTCCGTTGCACTGCTGTTTTCGTTCATAACCAAAACATTTATATGCCCTATTAAATTGTAAATAGGATTTATATCAAATTACCATCAAGTTTACTTTGATTATAAACAGAATATGATAAATAGTTTATACATAAAGCGTGCACAATATGAAATTTTCAATTTGCAAGCTTTTAGGGAGTCCTTTTTTATTCACAAGGATCGGAACGTAAGAGAGGGCTTGAATTATAAGCATGCGCAATACAGTGCTTTTCAAAGTGATGTGATATGACATTACATTTCTTACAGAGTAATAATACGTTACAACATCGTTCAAATCATCCCTGTGATGAGAAGTGTTATAACGACATTACAAGACAATTTTTTGACTTGATACTATAAAGATTGATCCAGTGTAATAAAAATTACAGACTATATCAAATTATAATAATTATTATAAATATAGCAATTTATATTCTGAGATGATGATATCCAAGTTATGTCTACAAAAACCTGACGACTTTTAATATTTTACGAATTTTAATATCGTTCTTCTTTCGTGTTAAAACCCAACTTATAGAATAAATAATTAATCGAAAATAGAGGCACCTTTTTATTAGCAGGTCACACGATCTTAAGCCTGATATCAAAAAAGTAAATAAATAAGTTGTATAAGCGTGTTAAAAAAGGCACTGGTTGACAAAAAAATGCATTTTTTTATGATAAACAATAAGTACTATGACAAAATCAAACTTTAAACTGCAAAAATACGCCAAGTAAAGGGCGTCCAAACAAAATAACTATACAAATTTTAACTATATTTACTGAGGTTGCCTGAACATTAATCGCATCACTTGCACATGTTATTCTTATATGAGGAGGTATCGATACTTTACGAGTATCGGATCATCCCTAATATCAATATAGATCTATAGCTCTACAGATGTAGAGCTGAGTTATTGCGCTTTACGAATATAGCGCGAAATGCTTTAGTAGGTACCCGCAGAGTGTATTTCCATGGTGTTGCCACCACTATAATATGACGTTCGTGCATGACACCTGTCAACCAAATGTCAACTTAATAATAAGGACAGTGATTTGATTTGATTCCATGATTCGTAGCTTTTGGTTTTGCTAAAACTGTTTGATCGGAATCTGTTAATTGTTTTCTACTCTTTGCATTCTTATAAAATAAAGCATTAAAAATGCCGAAGGTGCCAGGTAAGTGTATCTTACGTACAAAATTTAAAAATAGTGCTAAATCATCGTTATATTTTGAGGTTAGATATATGTAAAAGTTTTAATTTATTAACTATAATAATTTAGAGACGTTATTTCGTTCAAACGTACAAACAAATAATTTCATGACTTCTAGTGTGAGTATATTAAACACGTAAACTTTTATTGCTAGTCATCACTTAAAAAGATGTCAAGGATGCGGCGGTCGCCATAGCCGGCATTCTTGTTTTTATATATTTTTTGCAATGCTGCCACTAGTACCACTTCTAGTACTTTTGTCTGTTTTTATTTTACACGAACGATAGCCAGTTTTGCTTATACGTAATATATAAATACCCTCTACGATGTGTAGCGATAAAACAACTCCAACAATTTATTTTGTAATATTTACAAATTAAACATTTACGCAAACTTCACTATCGAATTGTTTTGTCACTCGGCATAGATCAAAGTGACTGGATGAATTAATAGTTCATAAAAATTAATAATTAAATGGTATTGTCTTTCCAACAATATCAATTACAATACTTGCAACACACCTTAATTAACTTTAATATTAGAAATTTGGTGGTGGGGGCCAGCCGAAACTCCCCCATCTGAATATATTGCCTCTATGCTGCCATGTATAGGTTTAACATTGGAAAAGAATAAATAAAATAAATAGTTTTGAAATTGATTTAAAAAGTCACAATGTATATGATCAGTTTTCATTCACTCATTCTAAGATTGAATGAAACCTGATCATTTTTCTTGATTATTATCTTAATTTAAATGCAATGCAAATGCAAGTTCAATGTCCGATGTGTGACAAAAAATTATTTTAATATCTGATGTATTATAAAAATGTATTCTACCAATTACCATCCCACTGTCCAGGAAATATGAGTCTCATCTTTGACTGTGAAAATTAGTGCAAATTAGAACTTCACATCTTTAAGAACTATATTTAAGACAGTCTGACATACCAATTTTAAAAGTTATACTTCACCAATAACAACTGATAATTAATTGGTAATAAATTTGAAAAAAATGTTTTGGCTTTTTTTTATTTGTGAAGAGTAGCAAATGAGCATACAAACCACCTGATGGTAAGTAGTTATAGCCCATGGACTTCCATATACAATCACAAATAAGATTGATATCCTATCTGAGCTTGAACATGGAATGCAATGCTACTCCTGAGGACTAAGTAGCTGGCAATCGCACCTCTCCAACTGAAACACAAATAATGCTTTACTATAGTTCTCCCTCTCGAACTATAGTTCTCCCATTCTTAAAAAATTCAATGTCATTCAAACCCTGTTTGTCTTATGCGACAGCTCAAAATTTTAACCGCTATCACTGCATCATAAGTATTATCCAAATTGTTAAAAATCGTACATGATATACATAGAAATGAGTCAACCTATTGAGTATTTTTGCAGTTAAAGTAAAATGGGGCAAGGAGATGTACCCAGACGTGGAAGTGAACACAGATGACGAACCAGTTCTCTTCAAGGCACAGATCTTTGCCCTGACTGGTGTGCAACCTGAGAGGCAGAAGGTCGTGTGCAAAGGGGTCACATTGAGAGATGACAGTTGGGCCAATTTTAAATTAACTAATGTGAGTTTCATTTTATTATGCTACTAAGTATTTACTATGCTATTAAGTACTCTTATTTATTTAGGTTTACCAGTGTTTACTATACTGTACATAATTAAGTTATCTTATTCTAATAAAGACTATCTATGCATGTAACCTTTTAAGACAAACACAGCATGAATCACAAACTTAGATTAATATTTAAAAATTATACATAACAAATAATTACTTATATTTAAAAGTTATTTTTTTTTTAAATGCTTAAAGTGATATTATTGATATCCAGTGATCCATTGTATTAATTCACCAGTTTGCAAGTTTGCAAGTCGTGGAATTGTCTAATTGGCTCCAAGAACTGTTTTACGAAGTGGTTCACAGAGCGGTTTTAAACATTTTTTATAACTCTTGCGTGGCACATTAAAATTAAACTTACTACTTACGTACTTATTATGCTCAAATGCCTCAAATTTGAAGTTATTGTCACATTACTTAGGTTATGATTCCTTCTTTACTGTTTTAACTATATCTCTTAGTGTTATATTCTTTGTAAGTCATTAAGACATTGACAGAAGTGCATTAAGACGGAATAAGATTATAGAATAAAAAGGGAGACTTGAAAGTCTGAATATATTTCTGTACATGTTAAAAATGACTGCAAAACACAAAATTACTATAAAGTACTGCTTAATATTCAAAGTGAAATTTGTTTTGGCACCCCTTAATTCGAAAAGTATATATGACATGCAATTATGGTAATGTGCATTAATGTTTTGTATAACCTATGAAACATACAATTATAAATAATATCATCATAATTATACAAGACAATTAAAAACATAGGTTTATTATATTTTATAATGAATATTATTGTAATTATGCAAGACTTTCTTTTTCAAGACATGTCTCTTTTTATGTAGTATTCTGAGGTAATTGGTACTTTTTTTTAGAATGCACTGGTACTAGTGATGGGAAGCAAGGAGGAGGATGTACCAGCAGCTCCTGTGGAACAGACAAGATTTGTGGAAGATATGAATGAGTCAGAGCTAGCCACAGCTGTAAGTTGTTATTTTATCTGCTTCTTTGAAGTTGCACTCTCCACTCCATCATCCTTTATGTGTCCACTGCCAGACATAGGCTGCCCCCAGGTGCTGCCATTCTGACCGGTTCTGTGCCCTCTGCAACCAGCAGTTACCTGCTACCTTTATCAGGTCTTCGGTCCACCTGGTAGGAGGACGCACCTATGTTCCTTTTGCCTAAAGTGGTTACCACTCGAGTACCTTTCTGCCCCATCAATTGTCCGATGCAAGAAGTTGCACTGTGATGCATTATACCTAAATCCTCAAAAAACATCAAGGCATCAGTGATTGACATAACAATTCTGTTCTACATGGAGTTGGTAACAGATCTCCATGGATGACAATGACTACTTAACACAAGATGGGCTGCATGTTTAATGGCTATCTCAATTACATACATAAAATATTTTGCGTCAGTATTTAAATTTTACAAAATTGTATATGTTTTGCTTATATGAGCTCCCATTTAAGATGTCTTAACATTTTGAGATTTTTTGTGGTGTTGATATTTATATTAAGTCAGCGTTGCAGGTGGAGGCACTAAACTAGAGAGCTTTTCTCTAGACTGGAAATGCGACGATTTACGCACTTGTTGCATTTTTCAGCATCGACGTAATGTCTACGAATACACAAACATTGGGTCTGGTCGCATTCTTGTAGCGCGTATGTAAAAACAGCATTTGTGTTCGCCTGTAAGCCATAGAGCTTTGCATGAACACAATTGCTGTGAACAAGCCGCATGTGCTTTACACAGAATTAAGCACAGCCATTGTTTCAGCCAGCAATGAAAATGTTAAATACAATTTGGGATTTAAAGACATAGGTTGAATTCTCTAATATATGTCTTCTATATGCTTAAAATAAAGGTAACCTCTCGTTTATCACGTTTTTGTACAAGAAATAAATATTTACTTTCATTACACGTCATTGTCTTGGGAGCTGTCCAAGTTCTTGTAATGTCCTTTGAAATTCACATGAAACTTGAACCGGAATGTTTAGTAGAATTGTTATACATATATGTCATTTTGCACTACATACGTGATCTATTTAAAATAAAATAAAATTATATTATATATCTCACTGTGCCACTTGTGTGGGACAGCTACTGCTTGTATCGTTACTACAATACTGGTGTTTGGTTCATCGCACTTTACCGAACACCGTAGGTATAGGTATTGACGTCACCATGACGTGTTACCGAATGCATCGCGAGCATTCATATTTATATTAATTAATAAAATCAGTGCACAAGCAACTATCACCGCGATCGCGTGCATTCTGTATCATTTTGTATCATTATCATCTTTAGCTTAAGTTAATAGCAATAAACGGTTTATCTATCAAGCATTGTTTTTTATGTTCTAAACGGAACATAAATTGGTCCTTCGAGCCGGATTTGAACCAGCGACCTATAGATTATTGCAGAGAGCTCCAGGTTCCATTTTCAGTGAAGCATATATCTGAGTAGATAGTTTTATTTCTGTCGTGAATCTGGGTATTTGTATATTTCTCTGTATGTCTATAGCACTGAAGATACAGGGAAAACTAGTGTGGCCCTATGAGTGTTAAACTTTAAACCATTATTTAATGTTACAATCATAACAATCACTACTTGGTTTCGTATCATGTACCTTTTGGATTTTTTTCAGATGGATCTCCCCGAAGGTCTGATCAATTTAGGCAACACATGTTACATGAATGCCACGGTGCAGTGCTTGAAGACTGTTCCAGAACTCAGAAATGCGCTTCTTAATTATGATGCATGTAAGTATTTTATGACATGGTGTACGAGTTCTTTTTTTTTTATTGTGAAAGAGTAAGAAACGGACATGCAGGCCACCTGATGTTAAGTGGTCACTGCAGCCCATTGACAACCACGTCCAATGTCAAATAGAACTGAGGTTCTGTTTAAACATGGATGAGGATGCGTTCCTACTCTTGAGGACTAAGGTGGTCGCCTCCAATAATGTGTATCAATCACCTCCCCAACCGAAACACAATACATGAATAACATGTACCTCTCCGGTCGAACTATAATTCTCTCACCTTTAATTTTTATGTCTGTAAAGCTTTACTTATTGTTGTGTATAACAACAGCATCGGGCGGTGGTACTGCTGGTGGTTTGACGGCGGCGCTGAGCGAGACTATGCGAGCTCTGGAGGGCGGTGGCGCGGGCGCTTGTGCTGCGGCGGCGGCGCGTTTGCTGCAAGCGCTGCACGCCGCCGCGCCGCGCCTCGCTGAGCGTGGCGCTGGCGGGCAGCTGGCGCAGCAAGACGCCTCCGAGTGTTGGACTGAGATAGTGCGCGCGTTGCGTATGAGGTTGCCTATCGCGCCCGCACCTGACAGGTAAACCACCATGAATAGTTCTTGTTAGAGCTCAATAGCTCGCGTACACACTTAAAGACACTTCTCAATTACTTAATACTTCTTACATTATATATTATGAATAGTAGCTAAAGCCATCTTTCCCCATAATTTAATCCACCTTTTTTATTTCAAAAGAGGAGCCAACTAAAACATTGACCACCTGATTTTAAGTGAAAACTACAGTCTGTGAGTACACATACAACCGCAGAGTGTCCTGATGTTAAATGTGGATGTCTTAAGTGCCACGAGGAATACTCAATATTACATGGCCTGTATATCTGTTTCCGTTCATGTAAATGGATTTGTATGTGTGTGTGGTGCAGGGCCCATTTTAACTTCAAGAAACAACTTTTGTGTTTTACTTTGCATAACGTGCATGCGTAAATAAAATTCTTTACATGTGTACGGGCGAACACAAGTGCTGTGTTCAGGTAGGCGTAGATGGGGGGCAGGTAGTCGTAGATACAATAGGTTGATGAATTTTCGGCGCATCTCCAGTCTGAAGAAAACATCTCCAGTCTAATGCCTAGTGGCGACACAGTCAGTTTACTACATATAGATTAATTTGCTAATATTAATATAAAAATTGTAGTAAATCACTGGTTGAACAATACTTCGGGGGTACTCTGGACGTGGAGCTGGTCTGCAGCGAAGCGGAGGAGCCGCCATCGCGGACCACCGAATCCTTCCTGCAGCTCTCCTGTTTCATCTCGCAGGATGTCAAGTACTTGCAGTCAGGCCTGAGATCGGTAAATTATTTGTTGACATTGAAGTTGAACGGTAAATTCATTGTCGGTAATAATTCTGTTTTAATTGTTCAAGTTGGTGTCAAGTTGTGATTTTGCTAATAATAATAATTTGTTTATTTGCAGAAAATGGCTGAACAAATCACAAAAATGTCAGAAACGCTGGGAAGGGATGCGGTGTATACTAAAACGGTATGTATTGAAATTTGAAAAACGCGCAATCTCGAAAGGCACAAAAATGCAATAATATAGCAATCAATATACATATTATCCACAATAGTTTTTGTTAGAAACTTCGCTCACAAAATAGTCAACATAACAATATATACATATATGAAATTATAGCCTATATTATCCTTCATGTGTGGTGGAATTTCTAACACACTTATATCAGCGGTCACTTGCCCTATTTAAAAAATCTATCTGCAAAAATCAGTGAGCTAGATTCAGCGGTTTCGGTCTTAGGTTGATCTCTGGATCTGTCACTTGACTCTTTTATATTTATGTATATTGGTTGTGAAAGTTCCTCCTTCCATACATGGTCTGAGGTTAAATCCCTGGCACGCACCCCTATTTCTTTATTGTTATTATGGATAGTTATAATTTGTTTTAACAACAAAGAAAAACATCATAATGGAAACTATGGCTGAGCGGTCTCCATAAGGTTTTCAAAGGTGTAAAAGTTAACCTGTTGAACAAAATGATGGACTAGAGTCCCATTTGCAGCTGTGGGACAATAATGGATTGATGAAGATAAGTTATTACAAAATTTTAATTTATGTGATTGCAGAGCAAAATAAGTCGCCTGCCCGCTTACTTGACGGTCCAGTTTGTTCGTTTCTACTACAAGGAGAAAGAGTCAATTAACGCGAAGATATTGAAAGACGTCAAATTTCCCCTAGAACTGGACGTGTATGAACTTTGTTCACCAGAACTACAAGAACGACTCACGCCTATGAGGACGAAGTTCAAGGTATTTTAGCTCTAAATCTATTTTTAAAATAAAGAAAAACGAACTAGACGTAGGGTAAATAGATTAGTCTATCACTAGCACCTGTCAACAGTTTTCTCCGCCACCATAGTTTAGCCGTGACCACGTGCCATGCAATTGGTTCAAAATATCGGCAATTAAACAATCGTTAACAATGAGTATGTGGTACATTTTTATTTTAATTGTGAAAGAGTAAGAAACAGGCATGCAGGCCACCTGATTCTAAGTGTTCACTGCAGCCCATGGACAACCACGTCCAATCTCAAATAGAACAGAAGTTCTATTCAAGGATGAACGCGGATACGTTCCTACTATTGAGGACTAAGATGGTCGCCTCCAATAATGTGTATCCAGCATATTAAAATGTATACATTCTGTGATGATATTATCTTAAAATAATATGTAGAAGTAGTAATAATGGCTAGAACCGACGGACGGCGTGACGGTGAAGCGAACCATTTATTAACAATCAGTATTAGACATACTAAACTAAATTCAGTTTATCGTGACTGTGAGCCATGCAACTGGTTCGAAATATTGGCAATCAAGATTAGTTAACTGTGGGCACATGCTATATAAGTTTAAAACTGTATTCAACTAAAAGTGATTCTGTATAATATTGTAATTAGGACAACCAAATAAAACCACAACAGGCAATTCAAAGTGTAATAAGAATCATGCAGAGCTCAAAGTGTCATAACGAGTATGAAATGAAATGAAAGGCATTTATATTGTACTAGCTGTGCCCGCTACTCTGTCTGCATTATTATTATCTTATATTATCCAAAAATAGTAGCCTAAGTTACTCCTTATTACGTAAGCTATCTGCCAATGAAAGTGCCGTCAAAAATGGTTCAGCCGTTCCAGAGATTAGCCGGAACAAACAGACAAAAATTGTAAAAAATGTTATTTTGTTATATGTACCCTGTTTACATGCCTATGCATTTACTAAAACGAGTATTTTAATATCACAAATAGACACTCCAATTTTAATTTTTTGTATAGATAGACCTATAGTTCCTTACAAATTATCACGTTAAATGTTACGTGAAGCTATAACATTTCAATTTGTCATTTTGATATGAACTTGACCCATATATTTGCAGGAATTAGAAGATGCCTCCATTGAGACGTCGCCCAGTTCAAAAAATAAGAGCCACGGCGACAGTAAAAAGGACAGTAGAAGAAAAACTATTGTGCCATATTGGTTTGAAAATGGTTCGTATTATTAATCTCTGATTTCATTCATATTGCGTTTGGTTTGTTTGTTTGTTTTATTTATAAGTGGAAATATTTTTTGCGGACGGTGTTACGAAGGGTATGGTGTCACGAAGAGGAATAAAATTTAGAATAGAAAGGGTACAAGAGTATAGTATTTATAATCCAGGTCTGTTATATTTATGGGTAGAGAGACTCGGGGGAACACCTTTCAAAGGGATCGCAGGAGCAATTCCGGATTATGTAGGATTACTGATCTGTGCTCAGGCTTGTGTGATTTAATATCCTTCTCAAAATACATTGAAGTGATTAGAGTTCTCACCATTAACTATTTGCGAAAGACTCCATTTAGTCGCTTAGTTATTTAACCTTACTTAAAGTGCATAAAGTGGGTTGTAACTAACCATATATATCGATTTATCTATGGTCCTTTTCTCGTAAGGCAGATATGTGTCCGCGTGCTTGTCTTACCCTCATATGTGAATTAATGCACTCACAATTGTCGTTCACTACATGAATAGTACTTACCTTTGCCGGATACACATTATTGGAGGCGACCATCTTAGTCCTCAAGAGTAGGAACGTATCCATGTCCATCCTTAAATAGAACTTCTGTTCTATTTGTGATTGAACGTGGTTGTCCATGGGCTTAACACCAGATGGCCTGCATGCCCGCTTCATACTCTTTGTCTATAAAAAAAACTTGCGAAACGACGTATCGTTTCATAGGTATCGTAATACAAATGGCCAGAATCGTTAGTTAGAACACACCCGCGTGATAGGTCACTAGCTACAGTAATTCCCCGCAGACGTGGGCAGCAACAACAGCGGCTACTACCGGCTGCAGGCCGTGCTGACGCACCGCGGCCGCTCGTCGTCGTCGGGGCACTACGTGGCGTGGGTGGCGCGCGGGGACGCCTGGCTGCGCTGCGACGACGACAGCGTCGCGCCCGTGCCCGAGGACGAGGTGCTCAAGCTCAGCGGCGGGGGTGAGTGGCCAGGGTCGTGGGGGACAGGAGCGTCCGGGCATGAGGACTAACGCTTAAGCTTGGTGATGGGGGTGAGTTGATAGAGTCGTGGAGGAGGGAGTGACGTGGAGAGTACAGGCGTGAAGGCTAGTGATCAAACTCATTGGCGGAGGTGAGTGGGGAGTGTCGTGGGGGAGAATGGGTAGTTCAATGGAAGAGTCCGAGCGTGAGGACTAATGCTCAAGCACAACAGTGGAAATCGTGTGTCATATAGTGTGGGAAGGTGTTCAAGCTAACGTTTATAGCCTACTAGGGGAGTGGTTCTTGTTTAAGGACGAGGTGCTCGGAGGTGAGAATGTAGTATAGCGGATGTGGAGGAAGATAAAATGTGTACAGTAGAATGAGGGAAATGAAGATGCCAGGTTTGAGAAAGGGAGATGCACATACCACAGATTACTATCTGATATACGTTTAGTTACATTCGAAAAGTATACCATTCCAATTAAAAATTGTTTTCCAAATGATATATTAAATGATGGTATGGTAGCTCTATGGTAACAAAGGTAAAAAAAAATGTAAACGAATTAAGAACCGCTTCCTTTTTTCATGTTGGTTAAAAATAAAATAATGCATATGATAATAAAAAGCGTATATAATTAAAATTTACGCATCGATTTAATTAAAATTGCAGGTGATTGGCATTGTGCATACCTGCTGCTGTACGGGCCTAAGATCCTGGAGATCCCAGACGAAGAAGAGGACGAGCCCATGGTGACGGAGCCGACGGAGCCCGCCGGGGACCCGCCCACCGCGCTCGCTTAGATTTATCTATTTCATTTATCAACAAGGCTGAACCGCTTGTTCTCACAACCGGTCTAGGAATGAGAATGTTCTTAAACTCAATCAATGGTAGCATATGACGTATTAACGTGACGCCAAAACGTACGTTGGGTAATTAACACTTTCACTGCGGGATACACGAGTGCTGTGTATTACTTCAAGTAATGCGTATGCAGTTTGTACACATGTCGTTTTCGTACAAATTGTATGGATAACGGGCGAACCCAAGTTGTATTTACGTCATTGCTAGACGACTGTGGGCGGACACAACGTCTATGTATAAATGCTACACAGATGCCAAAAGACTAGAGAAAACAGACAGACTAGAGAAAACAGCTCCAATTTAAGGCCGCCTCCCGCGATGCTGACTCAATATAATATATGAGGGCCGCATTCAAATTGTTAAGGAAAAAATGAAGAGGTAGTTATATGGCTAGTGCGCTGCCTGCACATGGATCTGTCATGTTATGCTTTTCTGTAGTGCATATTAAAATTTACAGGTTTATACAGCTGTCGTTTTAAGCCTTAGCTATGCGTCTTGTGGTATAGATATATCGCTTCTTTGCTTCAATAACGTGTTATCTTAAAAAACACAATTTTACAGTAGAGCATTTTTTACTTACAAAAAATTATTTTACTTAATTGTGTATTTTTTTACGTTTATTGTAGATTACGTACAAAAATTTAACACCTTAGCTATCTCAAATCAAACACGGAGATTTCAATTATCAAATAAAATAAAAACTTAAGTTTACAAACTTGTCACGTTATTGAAGCAAAGAAGCGATATGTAGACGGTCTTGTCTATAACACGCCCTTCAGGGAAGGTATGCTAAAAGTTTAGGATTGCTTATAAATGTACATAAAAGAATATAACTTACCAGATTTAATGTTTTCTCTTTGGGCTTCTATAAAATGAAAAAAAAACTACATAATCTATCATAGGAATGTAAAAGAATGTTTGTGTCGCTGGAATCTTAACAATGTTTGAAAAGTAGGTTGTGGTTTTTATTATTATAAATTTTATCTTAAAATTGATGGATGGCTATACATCTCATTTCTAGGCCAATAAAACATAAGTACTATTTTCTGTTCGTGCTGTATAATTATATTATTTAGTTAACTGATTAGATGACCTCGAAAAATGTCTCTTTTGGATACTGTGACTTGATAGTTTATATCTTAAGAATAAACATTAAGAATAGAAAATAAATATTTGAAATTGGTCCTTTTAAGAGTTATGTAAGTCAATTTTTTAAATTGTAGTTGAATTTAAAAAATCCAAACCATAGAGTAAATGTTGTACTTTTTTATGATCGAAACAAGACCTCAAGTTCCTTTGATGTTAATTATTGTGAATGAAATTATTTTGTCCTGTTACTTCGTTTACATTGTTATTTTGTACAAAAGTTACAGTATCTAATAATTTATTAGTTGAGCAAGATTTAATATAATTTATTGTGAATAAGGCATTTAAAATGCTGCTGTTGATTGCTTGGCGCTTTGATTTAATTAGCATTTCTCAGTAACATCCTCATGCTCATATGTTCATTATACAGAATGTATTGAATTTTATAAGACTAATTAAATTTACTAAACAATTTACTTAATAAAATTAAATAAATTTGATAAACTGGTTTTCACGGTTTTATTTTATGATCCACTGTGCATCTAACTGCTTCTAATATTACTGTTAATAATATACCCGATAAACAATCATGTAGAAGTCATGTCCTAATCTGACTCTAAAGCTCTAATCTGAATCTAAGGTTCTAACTTCTGACACGCACCTCTGAACTTTAAGTTGATATGTAAGAATTAGAAATTGTTTATAGGCTTAACGGGGAAGGAAAACGTGACGAAACCCACTTGGCAAAAAGTTCTTCATAAAGTTTTCAGTCTTATTAATCCATACTGATAGAGTGCGACAATGTGCAGTGTGGGGGAATATGGCCTAACTCCTATTTCTGGGACGAGGCCCATGCCCAATAATGGAACGATAACGGGTTGTAGAATAATTATCAAAAACCAATTTGCAAAGGACGAAACTATAGAGAGATCAAAATATTAATTGTAATTTTTCAGTACTAATTAACAGACAGCGTGTTTCGTTGAATAAAATGATCGGATTATAAATCAGCATTTTGACTCATTTTTACGACTATTCTCCTCATTTGGAAATAAAGCAGGATTACTTTATCTGTGACCGTTTGACATTTGAATTGTATCTATGTATTTATAATAAATAGTATGTAATAGAAATACATAGAAAATACAGAATATACCTACGTAATATTTATGCTAATGTCAATCACAATACGTACCTGTCGTGTAAATAAACATTTACAATAATAGTATCGTAAATATCTGAAACAGTTTATATACGTTTAAGTGTAAAACTCCTCATGGATATTTACGCAGTTGTTTATAACAACCGTTTGTCACGATTTAAAATATTCTCTAACTATTAGTTCGTAGAAAACGATATGTGTTTAGGATACAAATATGGATGGCTTAAAAGCATTTTAGCGTTCACCAGTGGTTTCGCTTTAGGGCATCTGTATTATAATTATTTATTGAAAGATATACCATTTCCATATTATATAAGGCTTTATGGTTGTTTAACACTAAGTTTACTTTTAGGTGAGTTATGTTAAAGTTAATTCTGAAATTAGCAACATGAATTTTCTCCTTTTATATGCTTTTTGTAGTTCCTAGTTTTAGGTTGCTAAACCGGTTTTTTAACACTTCCCCTGCGGCGTACAACACTGCTGTGCAGTGTATTACTTGACGCAGAGCGCTTGCGGTTTGTACACACCTTACAGGTGAACAAAAGTGCTGTGTTTACGTCGGCGCTACAAGACTAGATGGACTATACGTCTGTGTTCGTGGATGCGATACTAATACTAAAAACACAATATTTGTGTGAATTGTTAGTGCATCCCCAGTCTAGAGAAAAGAGCTCCAATTAAGTGTTGCCTCCTGCAATCCTGGCTCGATGTTATATATAAGGGCCGCAGTCAAAGTAAAAAACAGATTTATAAAATAATACAAGGCATGAGTTTCAAAATATCTACATTTAGAAACTCATTTTAAAACCACTTAAGCCATTAACAAATTTTGATTTTAAGAAGGCTGAAGATTTCTAAATCATTTCCATAACACTCCGTCTACTGAGATTTACCGAACTACCTAATACATTTTTACAAGACAAAAACCATAGATAATCAGTAAACGTTTTAAATCTTACATTTTAGGCATCGGTAACGCCATTTCGATACAGTTGAGATGCATATCATTACTATTACTGCCCATGTACTGCGGGAAGCCAGGACGTGGGGTATTGAAAGCTGTCGTTCTTATTTACGTAATTGCAGGTATAAAACAATCAATCAATTATATAATACTATTACTGATCTGTGAAAACTCAGTTTTATGTTGCTTTATAACATGTGATAGCCTACATTTGTTTGTTCATGCCCTTTTATGTGTTGTATTAACTCAGTTTTAGGTTTTTTGATGCCATATATGAGCTGTTATAATTTTATGCTTCTTTATAAAGTTTACAAACGCGGACATTTTAGTTTTTTGTTGCATCTTGATTAGTATTTATAAGGTTCAGGATATAAATTAAGGTGTGAAAGTTCCGCTTTCCAATCCAAGGCTAATGTATAGTTTCTCCTGCGCATATTAAATTATAATTTAAATAAGTACTAAAAGGAGATAATGTGGTATTTACTTATACATAATTGTATAGGTCCCACTTATTTTCTACTTTTAAGCAGGTCCATTTTGTCTCTTCTGTATTGGGGTTACGCTAATACTCGAAATTTGTAAGTCATATTTTTTCTATTTGGATAATTTTGACCTCTTCAAAAAATCCACTGCACTACACTGTGGGGGAAATGCGTGCGTCTTGTGCGCCTGCAAATAAAGTAAATTAAATATTACGCACATATGTAGGTCCTGTTACAAATATGGGATTAAATGCTAAGGAAGTGGTCAGAGTTTTTGCATGCAGCGCTGAGTTGTCTTATAATCTTTCCAAGACGAAATACTCCATGGTAGCTGGACCTTTGAAAAAGACTCTACTTGGGTTAAAATCGGAAATAGCGGAGCTTAAAGATACATTCAGGTTTGTATGAAAATCTGTAAAACGGTTGAAGTGAAAGAACTCTCCCACAAAATCGATAAAATAAAAGGTAATATTAGTAAGTATTAGAACATACTCGCAAAGGCTGGCACACACGACACCACGTCACGTCATGTTCTAAAGCATTTTTTTGTCTAAGTGCCGGTCGGAGTATGTAGTTTCCAGCTACATTTATTCCCGAGTCAACCATCTTAGTTCTTAGAATTAACGTTGCATCTACCTACGACTACAGACAAGACTTCAGCCCTATTTGAGGTTACGGTTAGTACGCGTTAGTACCTACCTAAGGTTCATGAGCTGTAGTGACCACTAAACAAGGCTGCTTGCGCGTTCGTCTATTACAGTTCTAAAAAAATAATCTGGTATTGTATTGGCACCTTGATTGTGGCGCTCATATATTGGATCGGGTCAGCGTTGCGGCACTAAGCTGGAGCTTAATTCTCTAGACTGAAGATGCACCGACAATTTACACAGATATTGCATTATATAGCATCTGTGTATACGAATACACAGACGTAATGTTCTCGGTTGCTACTCTACTCTAGGCTGAAGATGCGCCGACAATTCACTGAAATATCGTATTTTTTAGCATCTGTGTATCATTTACGAATACACAGATATAACGTCCGCTCCCAGTCTTGTGGCGCTGATGTAAACACAGAACTTTTTATTCGATCGTAATTCATACAGATTTGTACGTACAAAACAGGTGTGCACAAGCCTCAAGCTCGTTTTGTCGCGCATTATACAGAAGTGTTAAAGCCGCAGGAAAAGTGTTAAGTTTTGTGAGTAAATATTTTAATCGTTTCTTATAGGTCTGTCCAAAAGGTGACAGATCCAATACAACATGAAATTGAAGATTTTACAGAACAAGAAAAGATTAGAATTGAAAATGATTATATCGATGCAATGCTAGGAAACTTCTATCGCTCTAATGTAATTGACAGAAAATATAGGTATGTATCTTTATCAATAATAATTAGGTTTTGTTAATGGGCAATTATTATTATCAGCTGCAATTATCTCTTCACAAGACAATTGCAATTCGCCTGAATTTACAATTACATGATCAACACGACGAAAAATTAGAGCAATTAGTTAGTCATTTTTATTATGATATAGAATTATAAAAACATGTTCATAATTAAATTGCCTTTCTACTAAAAATCGAGAATGGCTACGCAAAATAATAATGGGTGCGGATTACGGATCAGTGCTTACTTAGTTTTAGTATTAAGTAAACCGCAAAAATCTGAAAGATCCTTAATATTTTAGTAACGTTTCAACCATGATAGTTTATCGTTTCAAGTTTAAGATCAAGTGAAGAAACAAACGTGTATCAAAATAAATATTTGAGAAAAACGGAGTATCAGTGTGAACATCAGATGTCGCAATGTGTCTTTAATTGCATGAAGGCGTTTACGTTGCTCTACAATGTGTGTTGTAATGTACCTAGCGAAAATCCCTCTGCCTTCTGCCGACCGCTAAAGTTGCCATACGTCTGCAACTTATCCTATTTTAAAGATAATTCCACGTGTGATAGTCTGAAACAGGTACTTTATCTTTTACGTGTTTTTCTTAACGTTTTGAAGTTTTTAGGTACAGTACAAAATCAATCGCCTCTTCTCCAAAATGAAACACATTACGATTTGGTAGTTTACTGACGTTCAAAAATACGTTCTGTTAAGGATCTACTTTGAATAAGAATATTTTGATTTGATTTAATTTGATTGGAAAATAGACAAATTGCCATGTCACACTACCAATCGTTACTATTACGACATCAAAATATACAAATTTTGCCAATTGTCCAAAACGTTATCTACACCATAGGAAAAAAATCTGCTGAGAATCTACGATGAATAAAATAAATATATTTTAGCTTAATATTATAAAATATTATCGTATCATTATATTCATTACATAGGTATTCTTGAAAGGAATTTCATTTTTGGCTTCGGCCGAAGTTGTAACGATAGTCTTCTGTTTCGCCTAGAAATTGATTTTCAGTTGAACACTACTTACTGCCACTTTGATTAGCGTATACTATACTTAGCTACACGTAAAAAATGTCATGGTTATAAATACGAATACATTTTTGTAGTATTCTGAATTTCGTCCAGGTCGATCCAGGCTTAGGAGAAGGTTACACTTATCTAAAAAGAATAAAAACGGAGTTTACTAAGAATCCAAATTGTATAAAAATGCAAAATACAATATCCTACGTACAAGAACTTTATGATATTCAAGTAAGTATCTAAGATGTCAGAGTAGGATTAAAAGTTTATAAGTGGTTGAAGTGCAGTGCATTCGTGGACCTGCCCCGCTCCCATAACTGGCCATAAACCAACTCTTGTTTTTGTGTTGGAGAGGCGGTTGCTTATAGCGGATTACATGATATACGATATAGCGGATTATATGATATATCAAATATGATATTATGGCGGAGTGTTGAGAAATATTAACACGTGTACTTAGAACGTCAAATAGTACTTCAGTCCCATGTCAGGTTAAAGTTAGGTTTCCACGGTATTTTTACATCATATATTGTCTGCACTCATTTGTTACTTTTCTTATCTAAAAAGCAGAATTAAGTAAACAGTTTTTAGTAACAGTAGAATAGAAGAATTTTGTATAAAACGAGCGGGTAATTCATCTGCTGGATATTTATAACCAACTTCAAAAAGAACTTTAGTATTGGTTAAGGTAGGGCCACAGGTGTTGCTACCCAAAGAATTCAGTTAACTATATGGTTTACTATATAAAGTTTTAACACATAAAGTATTTTATGAAAGAACCTCACTTAACATTTTCCTTGAACAAGAAATAGTTGGAATTAACCTACTGTGGTTACAGCTGAAGTAATAGTGCCTTCAAAGCGAGTGTTGAACATTTTTCGTAAAAGATGACGTACCGTAATCTAACCTATCCTAACGTATCACAGAAGCACTTGTTTATAAATGTACACTATATTTAGTATTCGAAGTATTTTAGGATGCAAAAGAAACTGGCAATTTAGTGATGCATGCTTTTGAAGAGAAGAACTTAATAATGCAATCTGTTATCAACGTTGTCAATATTTGTCTCGCTTTGCTATTCCTTAGGATAGTATTCGCTGCTCAGTGCTACCACGATATGTATCTCACTAACATAGAATTTGACAATGTTTACGTGACTAGTCATTTTAAAAGAATTGATTTGAGAAGAAAGAAGAGAGATAAGAATTCGCTTTTGCCTTTGAAAAAGGTATGAGTAATCAGGGGTTTCTGAGTTTTGTTATCAGTAGTAGATTTATTTAGGACCGGAATGTGTAAGGCTATCGAAATAAAATCTTATTTTAATGAAGTTAATAGTATCAGGCGTTCCTTTGCGGAAATAATGCTATTTAGTTGTTCAAAACTACTTTGCAACAATCCGCTACCACCTTGCATAATGATATATACATACATATATCAAAGCATGCACTATATAGACAGGATAAAGTGAAGAGAGTAAAAATTTATATAACTATGTGTAAATTTATACCACTATTATTAAGACCAACATGACATGTGCTTGCCCCAAAAGGGAGCATCATTAGGGTAAGTTGAATCAGCGAGTAACCGTCGCAGGTACTTCAGTCCAGCACTGGTGATGCTTCCCTGAAATTGGAATGTAACTAGATAGAGAATATTTTGTTTCGTAAATACAATAAATATATAAACCATACATTACATCAATAGATGGAAAGAAACAGATACGTGGACGTGCATTCGGTGTCGTACATACCATCGGAGCGCAGTAAGCTGCTGACGCAAATCCTCAAGGTGATGCTGGAGGTGGTGACCGCTACCACCTTTGTAATGCTCGACCGACTGTTCTTTGAAGCTTTGGACGTGGTCAGACAACACGCTGGGCAGGAACCACAACAGGAAATGGGCGATTTGAAAATCGAAGTGAATTTATATTTTTTTCCATTGATGTAAATACAGTGATAGCCTAGTGATTTCATTCGAAGCCCGAGATATATAAGCTATTCAAAATATAACTAATATCATTATTTAACAATATTTTTTTTATGTTAGAATTTTATTAAATAAGTGTGCACATCATCTTATAATGGTCTCTGGAGTCCACTATATCTAACATCTCATCATCATCTCCGTCCAACAGAACGTCCAAGAATAAAATTCTGCCTGACACCGTGCATAGATGCGTTGCTATTCCTGAGAACTAAAACTTCGTCTCGGTTATAAAAACAATCAGCAACAGCACATCTCAAACCGAAACTCAAGAACTTCTTTACGGAGGATTATGAGGACAGATAAAGCTATTCATGAAACATTCCCGCATTTGTCCAGCAATCTATTTCTTCATACAGGTAGAAGGCACTGGATCGTTAGCCGACATGTTTCGCAAAGTGCTTGACGGTTTGAGCAGCCCGAGATTATCCAATCAAGTTACGAATGTCTGTCTACCGAGACCTCGCGCGATGCCAACCTTATTCTACTTCAAGATCTACGGCGGATACTTGTGGATCTTGATCCTATTGTACCTTAACCCTTACACATTGCGATTAAGAAGGTTTTGTTTTTACGTATTAATTATTCAATGATAATAGTGATAGTATAGTGGTAAAATCCAGCCTCTTGTAAGGGATGCAAATCTCTTGCTGCCATTTTATAAGGTTTTAAGCGTATTAGATAATCATCATCAATGCCTTTTACGGAGTAAAGTCATAAAAAAGTCTTCCTGAAGCGAAAACCTGACGGTTCTTCACAAAATTTAAAATTTACCAATTTTCTCTTAGCCAATTTGGTGGCCATCTTGGTCTTCAGGAACCGCATACATTAAAAAGCAGAGTGGACTTTAATCTTGTTATAGGTTCGATGTGAATGTCCATGGGCTGCAGATATTTGCTATTCTTTCAACAGAGAAAGGACAGTGTAGGTACTTGATTAATCTATCAGTGCATACTTCTATGAGTATTTTTTTTTCCAGACTAATCTGCAGTTACTTCTATCCACGCAGAGAAAAACAACGCATACTACATCTTTACAACGATATATTGAAGAAGCGATTGAAAATGCAGAAAACTTTGCGTAGGAAAGCGGTGCGGACCGTACGCGCTCATTATCTCTCTGGCGAAAATTTGCTCAGCCTGAGAATAAGATATCCTCATATGCTAGGATGGTTGGCAGTTTTGCCAATGGCAAGGATGCAATGTTTAATATGCGGAGATACCGAGCCAAGGAAAGGTGACCAAATCCCGATATTCAGGCCTTTTTTGTCACTTCTGTTAAGGGGCACGCTAATTCTAGAAATTAGTCTATAATTATCTTTTTTGGATAATTTTGACCTATTATAATTTTTTTGTAAAGGTTACCATAACCGTTTTTTTATCAAATTCCTCCTTTTTTATTTTTATGGTAAATTTTCGAAATTTGCACTGCGTGCCTCCACGTACCCCTGCAAAAAAGTCCTGAATATATCGTTTTAAATACATTAAGTTAATGTTTTAAATTTGGCAAAAAGTAAATGTTAAGTACAAGTAAGTTAATACATAGTTTGAAATATTCAGGCACAATTTTGGACTACGCATGGTCCTACAGTTTTTGCAGTCTGAAACCGATCTACAAAATTAAGCTATCTCAGACAGGCTGGATTATTGATAGTGGTTCAATTTCGAGTTAAATTCTGCCTTCATCATAATGAAGTATGCTATAGACCTCAGTTATGGAAATACTATTATATAAAAAAAAAAATTTCACCAGGTCCATTGTACCTGGAGGGTTGGTACTCGTGCATTTCAACGAAGTGTCCGTTTGTGTACTGCGCGGAGTGCTGGCGGGACGCGGGCGGGCGATGCCTCGCCTGCGACCCGCGCCTCGCGCAACTCAGCGACGTAGATTCCATTACTGATGACGAACCTCCCCGTTAGTGATAAGCTCCCATAATAGTAGAAGGCCTACTAACATTTGCGTGAATTGTGCAATTTAATTCAGCTGAGTGCAAAGTGGTTAAGAATTTTGTTTTAAATATAGATCCTATAAAGTAGATCGAAAATATTCGCGAGAGTTGTGCCGTACAGTTGAGATAAATGCAAAGCGAACCAGAACTTCGTTATTGAAAGGCTCCCATAAAAGTAAAGGGTCTACAGATATTTCTGTAAATTGTACCATGAATTCGAGTTAATTCGGAAATGAATTTTCGCGTTAGTAAAAAAGTTCGTATATTTTTAGGTCGATTAGTAGGTACTTACCTATTTGCGTAAATTTTGTCGCCGAGTTAGGAGCATGCATATTAACCTAAACTTTCATGATTTAAAATATGTATCTTTCTCTTGTATATTTGAGAAGCGCAATACTGTAAATCAACCATTTACTTTATTGAATGACTATTAAATGACGTAAATAAAAAGCCTATGGAAATTAGAGTAGTTTTATTTAAAACAAGCCATATTCCAGTTGTTCGCCGACGGACAGATTACTGACGAACTGGATATTATCCGCTACGTCGTTGCAAAGTTGCGCCAGCCCGGTCAGTTGTCCGTCCTCTTGTGGACTGAATGTATACACCAGCTGTAAATTGAAAATTATAAAGAGTCTATTTTACCTGGAGTCTTACCATCTCTTAAAAGAGGCCTAATCGACATTTCACACTTTCCCTGCAGTATAACACTACAATCGTACGTGGATGTCTGTGGGCTGCGACTACTTAACATCAGGTTGTTTGCATGCTCGTTTGCTACTCCTCTCACATAAAAAAGTGGCCGCTACCGCCCAGTTACATATACCTACATTATGCAACTTTAAAAACGACTAATCCTATCTCAAGTCACCTAGCTTTCGAGCGATACCAGCAACCTCATATCTCAACCGAATCATAACAGTTGCTTCACGGCGGTTTATGAGAACGGCAGTGGAACCTCCACTGTCTAACTATTCTATTATATTCTATGACCTGTCAAGTTATTTAAGTTACGTTTTAAAGACAAAGTAGTAAGATTATAGTACTTCTTGTAAAAAGACAATAAAACCTAGAATTAAGGTGTATAAGTACCGAAAGAAATTCGTCATAAGTCACCCAGCCATCTATATCGGTGTCGGCCTCATTAAACTTTTCCTTCTTAAGTTCCATTGAAGACTCGTCACCTAGACTTTCCAAAACTGCACAACTGCAAAATATGGACATCAATTTTTTCATAAATTTATGTTCCTATATGTCCCAATCTTCAAAAGACTAGACTGCTTACTGACTACAAAGACGGCATGCGTCTTAAGTGATTGGAACATTACGTTTTTTTTTTTGGAGAATGACCGGGTAAATTTTCTATGCAAAAGAAAGTGTTTTAAATACAGAATGATGTCCATGTTCCAAGGTTTCTCTCTATTTTAAAAAAATACAAAAAAATGTCAGGCACATTTCAGATAAATATTTACCAATATTGTCATCAAATGTTAATACTTTTATATCTACACTCTAGAAAATGTGAAAGTACCCTTAGGATTCTTTATTATTATGATGCCTTCAAGAAGTTTATCTGATTATTACTGTGATGCCTTCAAGATGTCTCGAATTTATTAAGCATATCAGAATTAAAAAATGATTCTAACAAATCATCAAATCCGAGCATCCCATTAGACTGGTTGTCAAAAAGTAGGAAGAGACTGTGCAGATTCGCGATAGTCACTTCGTTCCAGCCCGGAAACCTTTCCACCACCTTCTGCATACTCCAACGACGGTCTTGCTCTTTCATTTCCTAATAACCAGATACTTTCTTAATATATAAATAGACGTGTGTTCATAATTTTACTCCTTCTAAAAGACTTCACCAGTATTTTATTGAAATCAATTTGTTTTTAATTTTCTTTTTGTTTTGCCTTTTATGTTTTTGTTTTTATTTTTTTATACCAAAAACAGGTTACCGTAACGCCTATACATATTTTTTCAATTTCAATCATTTTCTCCACTATTTTTCTATGTATATTTCATCGAAGTGGGAATCAGCTCGCAGCTTTCCTGACTAAAAGCTGTTATTACCGCTGCCTCAGACATGTAACCAAACCAAACAAAGTCATGCCATGCATCCGATGACAAGAAACGACGTGCTAGCGTGTTACTTCCATTCGTATTCTATATGATGTTACGTAGTGACCACTCATCAAATTGTTTGACTGCGAGCTCGTTTACACATCAAGAAATAAAAGATAATGTGACGTGTCTAATCAAATATATTTCTATCATCTAATACCTGATTATATTGCCGTTGTTCCGCCAACCTCTTGTAAAAAAGATCAACTAGTTTATCATACTCCGTCATAGGAGGTTTCTGTACCTCCGATACTTGTTTCTTTGGTTCACCTGTACTCAACCATTGGTTAATATAATCGCAAATTACATATGTACATGACATTGTAAATCTTACGTATTGTTATAGTTATTTGTGAGTGTGGACCGATGTTTTCATTTTTTTTATGTGAGAAGAGTAGCAAAAGAGCATGCAAACCACCTGATTAAGTAGTCGCAGCCCATAGACATCCACGTACAACCACAAACACGACGAAAATCCTATCTGACCTCGAACGTAGATACGTTGCTACTCCTGAGGACTAAAATGGTCGCCACGCTTCAAAGAGTAGCCGGCAACCGCATCTCCAACCGAAACACAAGTAAAGCTTTTGCAGGATTATGAGGGCGGCGGTGGTACTTTCCCGGTGTAGCTATACTTCTTCCACCTTTAAATCAATAATCGACACGATTTTATGATTGCAACAATATCGTAGCAATAACTTTGCTTTTTCACTTTAAGTAGCAATAATGAAGTCGCTGTGATGTATAAAATACCGAGCGTTTATATTTACAACGCGATTTTTATTGTGTCCTTTAACACTGACTGCGGCGCGGATGTATATGATAAACTTGAGTTTACTTGATTAGACTTAAGATACGCCGACAAATTACTGAAATATTGTATTTTTAGCATCTCTGTATCACCTACGAATACACAGACGTAATGTCCGCCACCAGTCTTGTAGCGCCGACGTAAAAACAGCACATTTGTTCGCCCGTAATCCATACAAATTTGTCCGTACAACACAGGTGTGTAGGAGCCGCAAACGCGTTGCGCCCAGAATTACACAGCATTGTTGTAGCCGCAGGGAAAGCATTAATCGCAGTTATATAGCGTTTGTCGTACGATAGCTTTGTATTGATTGGTTCCATAGAAAATCGTAAATACTACCTACTAACTACTAACGTGGCATATAACTAATGCAAGTGATCGTCTGACAGCAGAGGACATCTTATGGTCTTACCAGTAGCGGTAAAATCTTCCTGTCTGTAAAAACATATTGGCTTTCTCTTCACTGGATATTCAAAGAACCTTCCTAAGCTGGAATATAAAGCGCTGACGTGGTGTCCCATATCTAATATTATGACTTTTAATCATGTAGGCTTTTGACATTGACGCATTTAGTTATAAATGTTATGTAATCCTAGACAGTTTGCCGTCACCAATAGATGGCGTTGTTCGCTAATCAGGAATAGACGGCGCCACCGGATAGCTACGTCATCAACATCCAGATAGGTTATTTTTATTTATAACAGAACTTTCAATTTGATTAAAATTTTACAGATTCGAAAATTCTCTCCGTTGTATTAACTCTCAATTATTATAGAATTATTTATGTTTTTTGTAAAATACGTATATATAATTTTAATTTTAGAATGTATTCATCATAATAGCTTTCAGTGTGATGTGCGTGTATTGCACTTAGTAAATTTTGTTATTTAGGTATCTACCCAAAGTTCGTTATTGTCCTATGTCATGTATATTTCTAAGCTATGGTTATGTTAAGAGTTGCTTGGTTATTTAGCTTACAATAATTTTAATTTTAATTAGGCACTACTTAACACTTCCCTGCGGCGCGGATATATAAGCTCGGGTAGTATTGCGGGAGGCGGCCCTAAGCTGGAGCTTATTTGATTAGACTGAAGATACGCCGAAAAATTAATGAAATATTGTATTTTTTTAGCATCTGTATATCTTCTACAAATACACAGATGTAATGTCCGCCCCCAGTCTTGTAGCGCCAACGTAAAAACAGCACTTTTGTTTGCCCGTACTCCATACAAATTTGTCGCTACAACACAGCATTGTTGTAGCCGCAGGGAAAGTGTTAATAGTAACGAAATAATTATTTATCTTTTAGTTTCAAACTTACAAACAAAGGGCATTAAAGGGACATGGGTATAGGACTGTAAAAGAAACACCAATCTCTATCAATCACTTGATTAATTTTTAATACAAAATTCCATTAAAAATTTCAAAAATTCCATGACATATATAGCGTCATGCACAATTGATAAGATTATAGAATCAAGGTATGATTTACCGAAAGGATAAAATAATGTAAATGAAATATGGTAAGCAGTAAATTATTCTAAATTAAAATATAGGAACATTTTTAAAATTATTCAGTCTTTTTCCTTAATGACAGGAGTGTAACGTAAGATACATTTTATAAAAAGAAAAAGACTGTTGTCGACTGTTGTGCAACAAAAACATATTAAACTGAAGATTTTAAGCTCGACGCATTACGCGGAGCTAAGCATAGGACTAAAAATTTGGACGCATTATAAATGGGGAAAGAAGGTTGGAAAGTGTTCTGCTTAATCTAGTAGACAACAGACTTCTAAAGCGGTGATTATACCACCGCTTTCATTTCAGTCTTATATTAATATTACAATCATTAATCAATTACAATTAAACCGAACATGAGGTAGAGCGGTTATAAAATTTGAACACAACTATATGGCAACGAGCGGAAATCATTAGTCATACAATAAATTAAATAAATAAATAAATAAATATACACGTGTAAATGACTTTATCATTGATGCATAATAAGGACAGTAAATAAAATTATAATAAAAAGATTTTGTAGTTAATTTGCTTCGGTTTTCAACGACAGAGGTACATCGAAGCATACTAATTTAAATTACAATTAATAAATAATTATTGTTAGTATGCTTCAGTCCTCATAGCCAAAATTATTTCGAAGCACATTCATTTAACTGATTCAGTTTAGATACTTCATATTTTTTTATAGAAATGCTAAAATAAAATGCTAGAATAATATATAAATAAACAATAAGATATATTAATAATCAGGGTAACTTCATCTATTCACATAATTTACATAATTAGATTAGTTTACCCTATAAGTATAATAATATACAATTCATCATTATCAAGCATCGGCATTATCAATAAATAATAATAGGAATAAATAATAATAGTAAAATATGTACGATAAAAATAAATAGGAAACAATAAGTCAAAGATGGCCTCCGCTCGTTCCCACATAAGTCGCCCCGCGGGAGCGCTTCGGCCGACCGGACAAAAATACGCTCTAACCCCGAGGCTCGTGTACAAAAATACTACTTAACTTACATACTTATCGTGATACACTATCACTACTGCATTCGTCGCCCCTTCCAATACTACGTAATTACCAATATATTATATCATCCAGAAATCACTAAACTCGTTAATAAATAGAAGCAATTGTGACACTAACACACTACATCAAGCACACACTGAATGCAATTTTTGTGTGAATAATTAAAAAACCCTTAACCCTATACCGACGCCCAAAGGGGAGACGAATGTAGACATCCATTAATCTAAGACTAACACAACACAAGCGTCTATTTTAAACATTAAAATAGCACAAATAGAATGGCTCGATACAATTTCCTAAAATCTCATTTAATCGTATTAATATTATGCAGTTTCCGTGTTGCGTCTCACCAACGACACAAGGCACATAGGCCGGCCGATTATTCCTATCGGATCTCAATGTTTGATACGATACAAGAATTGAGGAGTCTGGAAAGGGCAACAACGGCACATTTCGGATTTTTCATTGTGATGACAAATTTGCGATTGCTTTTCACCGCATCAGAATAGTCAAGTTCGTATCAAAAATGATCCGTGGTCGACACGGCCAAACCTAAATGCATTGTCGTCACAATCATCCAGTTTGAATTAATCCAAACATCCAAAAAACTTGTACAAAATTACGATCACCTTCAAATATTTAGTACTCAATTTTATTGTTTTTATCACAAAACCTCTATTTTACTGCTAGCTCCTAGCAGCTTTCACAAACACATGTTCAGCTCGCGATCAAATACCGCTGACTGCGATTACATCAAAAAGTAGATTAATGTACTGAGAAATTTGGTTCAACACTTTTATAAAGTGGATATCTTAGGTTGGTCATACGTGAAACTTGATAACAATGCTATGTACAATTTGCATCAATCCAGTAGAAGTCTGCTTGTGTACTAATGAACTTTGCAATGTATGTATTTCCATTATATTTAACTGGATGAAATTCCCAAATGTTCATCGTCATCACAGGTTTGTTACGGGAGAAAGTGAAGGGTACAAAAGTTTAAAAATATACAGGGGCGAACTAGTTTTTTCCAAATGTAGAAAAAGGAAAAATTCTAATGACTTATCTGAATCAATTAGAAATTACACAATTTGCTAATAAACTCCTCATGTATGTATTTTCATTATATTTAACTGGATGCAATTTGCTATGAAAAGAGGCGGAGGATGCAAAAGTTAAAAAATATGCAGAGGT
>DWON01000324.1:0-36260 GCA_018251015.1 Phocides pigmalion okeechobee | reverse complement strand
TCTATTTAAGGATGGACGCGGATGCGTTCCTACTCTTGAGGACTAAGATGGTCGCCTCCAATAATGTGTATCCGGAAGTGGAAATATAATTAATATCCGTTACATAAATGAAATCTTCTACTATTCGATTTTAACCTAATATCATCTCGGAACTTATACATTTAACCAAATAACAGGTATTCACTATTAACGGTTTTAATTGAAGACATTTCGAACCAGTTTCTTTGCTCGTGGTCACGGCTAAACTGTGGTGGCGGGGGTAATGTCACCAGCGTCATTGTATAGGAAAATGAAATCTTTTACTTCACCTTGGTAAATAACAAATCTTTTTTTTTTTATTTAAATGGCCGTACTCACCATGCCTAGACAAAATATGTATGTATATTAATCAACCTAAAAAGAAATAAACCGTTTTCAAATCGATCTTTCTGTTTTACCATGCTACTCACTAAAATAGAAATATAATATACATAAACATACTCTAACATATAACATCCTTTTCTTTGACTTTTAAAAATTGATTCAAATACCCCTGTAAAATGTACAGTGAACTTCCAACGGCTTAGGTATTCTATTCGGATTACATTATGTACTATATATTACTATGTATTATATACTTTTACCTTTTCACTAGCTATTAATCCTGTTTACGATATACAAGTTCGAAGCTTTACATAACGCGTACGAAAATTTTGTTTTTATATTCCCACGAAACCAGTTCGGAGATTAACGGTTTTAATGATAATATTTGAGTAGGAAAGTTGAGATTTGACATGAATCCCGCATTGTTGTACGGAACCGTTGTATGGCGCGTGACGTGCCATGCCCCCAGACAATGGTTGTACAACGGTTAACCGACATTCGGACAATGGAGACACTCCTCATTCTCACTATTAAATATCAATAAATATTTTATCACTCGCGAGATATTAGCCTATCAGTTGTAAGCTCTTAAGAAATTTCGGATAAAAAATATTAATAGTACTTGCTTCTTAGGTTAGAAGACTAGCAAACGAGCGTGCAGGTCATATAGACAGCTATATAGATACAAAATAAAACAGGACTATAATCTTAGTCCTACGTATATTTACTACTTCTAAGGATAGTCGCCTCGCTTGTACCTCTAACTGAAATACGTATTATTTCCCGGCGGATTATGAATGTTGTCATGATACCTCCACGGTGGAACTATGGTTTTGCCACCTATTCAAAAAACGCTTATAAAATACAAAAACGTACTTTAGCAGTAAACATGCTAGGAAAAGCTACAGGTGGTCTTAATGTAACAGCAGTGTAATTACGTTAAGTAATTTATATTAAATTTTTGTCATAGAACCGCTGCAGATTATACATTATACGTCACTTAAATATTCCAATAGTTAAATCACAATGAAGCTGTTATGTAATTGCGGAACACCATCTTAAGTGACGCGTGCCTTTACGGTCAGCTGCGTGCCGTGATATCCATAAAAAATGAAAATAGTATTGTACGGGCAATCGCGCATAAGGCGTACGAGGTAATTAAAAGAGCATGCGGAAGAATATTCATCATTATTCATTAGCAGCATCACGGGTATGTCGGCTTCCTGGGTTTTTGCTGGTTTTAGGCTTAGTTGTAGATGAGTGGCCCGTGCCGGTTACGCCCGACTGCCGACTGCGGTCCATACATCGTAAGCTCGCTCGTGGATCGTTCGATTCGGTTAGTAGCTTCCATTAATTTGTAACGGTACGCTTTATAAATTATAAGTTATTTGATCCGATCAAGGTTACTGACCTACACTTGTTTGTTTTATTTAATCAATACGTGATAGATGCATTGCGAACGCGCTAAGGAGGTTGTTACGATAACTCGTATGTCGCTAACGTAAAGAGTTTCTATATCCATATCGATTCAACGAAAGGCGAAGAGACTCCAGTATTGCAAGTTAGCCAACCTGAACAGTTCAATCTGGTACCCCGGCCACACTCAATTCTACAGCAATGTCTAATTCTACTCATTTCTTCGTATGCAGCCGCACCTTCTACTGCAAGCAAAATTCAATGTAAATATCTTTTACAGGTAAAAAAGGTTGCTGCCACAATTTATTGTGGTATAATAAGCAAGGTATTTTAGGCGCAACTGAATTTCATTTTTTCAAGGCCCAATACTTAACAGGTACTTTTTGTGGCCCTAAAATGTTACCGACACGGGACCATCGGCTTCTGCCGGATAATCGAAATTTGTGGAACATCGAAATTGACGCTATAGAATTACAAAGTAAATAAGAGAGTTGTATATTTTTTTTAATGAGGGAGGTATGACAGCATAAAAGAGCGTCATACAGTTTGTCGGGACATCATACGAGACGATGCTACCCCCGAGACTTATTCGAGGGTTCCACATCAAAAAAAAAACGTAACATCGCAGTAAAAACAAAAAGTAATGAATGAAGTGCATGTTGACTGGTCGTTCAGTGCCTTCTACCACAAAAAGGTTTTACTAAACTGCCTACAGAGCTGTCTACAATGAAACCTCGAGTGAGACGTCAAATCGAGCAGAGGTAGTGCGTTATTACGTGATATAGCTCAGTGGAGCATGGCAGAGTAGTTTTTACCACCGCCACCACGTAATCGATTTGTCACGAGATGTGCTCGCAATCACTGATGCGAGAAGGGTCAGATAAAGCACGTCGAGAAGCCTTGTTTCCTCATTAAAACTAACAATATATTATTTCCTACAACTTCTGTGGCTTATGGTCAAATGCGTTTTCCACCTTTATTGTAACGGACAAATTAATCTCGGTTTTAAAGGTGGTAGAGCCGTTAGAGCTCGCCCGGGACGGCATCACCGCCACCCTCATAACTCGCCGTAAAGCAACATGTTCTTCATATACTGTGTTTCAGTTGGGGAGGTGTGGTTGTCGGATACACATTATTGGAGGCGACCATCTTAGTCCTCAAGAGTAGGAGCGCATCCGCGTTCATCCTTAAATAGAACTTCTGTTCTATATGAGATTGGACGTGGTTGTCCATGGGCTGCAGTGACCACTTATCACCAGGTGGCCTGCATGCTCGTTTCTTACTCTTTCGCAATAAAAAAAAACAGCAATCGCGGTATTTATACATGACACACGTATGTTCTCACGATTCAATTATATTATATATTAAAATATGATGAACGTATAATTTAGAAAAATATAATTATCTTCCATCTTTCTATATTTTTATACGAATATTCCCCAAACCAGCAATCCATTTGGTGCTTAGTTTAAAATTCTATTACTGAGCAGAATGTAATCTTTCTGAAATTCTCAAGATGTTCAGTTGAATAGGTTTAAAAGTACGGACATACATGTTCGTCTGTTTTCACTGGGGTTCCCATATTCCCTACTCTTAGACTGATTAACTTGCATGAAAGTACAAATACGATGTTAAATTACATGTTTTTATTTTTCCACCAACAATACTAATATTAAATTTAATTAAATTTAATATTTTTACAACTAAAAAGTATATATTTTTATATATTTTTTTTTTTTTTTTTACTTTAATATGATGCACGTGACTAGTAAACTTTAATATGCATGTTTAGAAGTATGGTTTTTAAATCTACTCTTTACTGAATGAAATTCATAATTAGCATTTACATACTAATTACGTACGTAATTAATTTTTAATTTTTACTGGACTTTTTGTCGGGAATTAAACCTGGAACTGGATGGAAGATCGATATTGTTTTACGGCCTAATCTGATTTATAACAAAAATAGTTTCTAGATTATTATTATTATTATTATCGAGAAACCTGGCCTAAGCGACGCCCATATCTAATGAACTGAATATTCTACATTTCAACTTTGACATTCATTAAGTTTATGTAAATATCTTATAATTAAATATGGTAATTGGAATTTCCTACGACAGCTCTACAAGTGCTTACTATACCTACGTATAAACTTACATTCATATTGTACCTCCAAAGGTCATATACCGACTGTGACTTACCAATTTACCAGCCACACTTTCCCACTGCACCCAAACTTCCCCACTGCACTCACACTTCACCCATTCTGCACCCACTCCTCAAGGGATGAGGATTCATTTTCCTGCATCTTCAGACTTGATGAATCTTCAATCCTTTCGATTCTTCTAAATAACACCAACATCTGATCGGTATCACTTACCGACGACACCGCTACAAAACTTGCAATGACAAGATACATTTCTTATCAACTACATATATATTTAGTATAAAAAGCTGTAGCCACACCTTAAGGGATAAGGATTCAATCTACTTCTCCCGTATCTTCAAACTTGTATCTTCAACGTGATCTTCGATCTCTTCGATATCTTCGACGATATCTTCGATCCTTCTGAATAACAACAGTGGATCGATCAGTCTCCTTCATCGACTACAGCGCTATTTAATTTGAAAGAGAAGATACGTTTTTAAGTATATCTAGAATTTTTAAGTATTATTTAGTTTAACAGTAGAAATACCACGGATTTGTTACTAAATATCAAAGTAGAAAAGACAATTTTAATCTAAGAGATTCCTATTCGAAATCGTCATCATAATAATGCATACTTTCGTTTATTTCCTGCGACTCAGCGTTTTTATTTTACTCATCTCGTCCGCTTTGCAATGTAGGGATGTAAAATATCAGAGAATGCATATTTCAAATTATTCGTTCAAGAATAAAACACGTGTTTATAAATTTTTCATGAAGTGTTTTTTTAAGAAAACTAGAATAAAAATATAATTCATAATTAAACAAACAACAAACAATAATTAAAAAATAAATCGCATTACAATGATGAAAAAAATAACTTAAAAACTGCACAATTACATAACAAACTGTGGGTCGGGAACAAAAATGTGAGTGAAACTTATACTCGTACGTGTCGACCGGGAAAGTACCACCGCCACACCATTGCTGGATATGCATATGAATTAGCGACTATTTACCATTAGATGAACTAAATTCTTCTTTTTTACCTTAATACAACAAAAAATAAAATGATAAAGACCGTTATTTTTAGTAAAATATAAATTTTCATTACGGTTATGGAAATCCATAACCGTAGTAAAAGTTTCGTGGAAGTATTTTTTATGATAAATATGAGTTACATATTCTTTTTGTTTTAAAACGTAAGCTTATCACCAAAAAATAAAATTGTCTTTGTTTGTATATTTTGAATCAGTTTTATGAAATAATAATTTTATGTATTAGAGAAAAAGCATAAGAACGAATTTTATAAAAACCTTTTTTAATTCAATTAGAATGATAACAAAAGTGAATCATTCTTTTTGGTCCTTTGATCTCGTATAGTGTTTGACAAAAATAAATATTGTATCTGCTGTACACTACTCTACGTTACTCGGTTTCAAAGATGAGAAAGACGGTAACACCAAAGAAAGGACAGAGCCTCTGTTTACTTAACATTTTTTATGACATTATTTTTGTAGTGGAATGAGTTCTGTAGTTTTGGTATTCAAAGAAGGAAATAGGAATAAAAATACCTTCGGCATTTCGCATTGTCTGGAATTGTCTCTTTCGTTTGGACGTACATTTTCTATAACAACGCCTTGTTTAAATATTTTTAACACTAACTTTGGAAAATATTTTTTTAGCGTAGCACTTTGTCAAGCGTTAATGTGATAGCATTAAAAGTAAGCTTTGAATCTGTTGTTTATATGCAAGAAAAAGCCTCGTTATATATTCTTTACAAAAATATCCGTTATTAAATAAATAATAAAATAAAATAGATTATTTCCTATTTCCTATTCGATTATCTATCTAGTTTTAATCGATGTTAAATCAACGCAAAAATCGTATATGACGATAAAACATACCTACTCGCAATATCAGCTGTTATAGCCTAGTGGTCAAGATTCCAGCGTCTAAGTCTGAGGTCCGAGGTTCGAATCATATTCTTCAAAGTTATTTGTGTATTAGAAATTTGTTATCTCTTGCTTTACCGATGAACATTAACGTCGGGAAAAAACACGTATGTCTGAGTTTTTTGTAATGTTCTCTAAAGCGTGTGAATTCTCCTAATACGTATTTTGTGAGCGTGGTAAAATCGATGTAATCCTTCTCATGATCAGGGAAGACTTATGTCCAGTAGTCGGAAAGTAACAAGTTGATAATGATATACGCATAATAAGCGTTTTTATATGACATTATTTTGGTAACATAATAGATTCTGTAATTTTGGTTTTCAAAGAAGGAAATAGGAATAAAAATAGCTTTGGTATTTCGCATTGTCTCTTTTATATTATATGTAAAGTAGTAGTAGTAGTCTTTTATTTATACATGTAAAGTAAATGAACCTAATGTAAATTTCAAATAATTAATTATATTTTGGCATTAATAAATATAGGTAACTGTTACAAAATAATTTAGAAGTTTAATAAGGAACATAACGTTTTAAAAGATCTGCGATAACTCCGTTAACTTTTCATTCTTTTAAGATATAGCGAAGTTTCTGGTCTCGGGAGAATGAGCTCACGTACTTCGATTAGAACTTTCCGGCTATCCGATGTAAGTATTGACCATTGAAGTTAGCAAAGTCGATATAGATAGTCAGTTTTATTTTTTGTATTTTTAATAGAAGTTATTTTTTTTATGTGAGAAGTGTAAAAACTTGTCGCAGCCCATAGACATCCACGTACGACTACAAAAGCGACTAAAGTCCTATCTGACCTCGAACGTAGATTCTTTGCTACTCTTGAGGTCTAAGATGGTCGCCTTGCTTCAAAGTGTAACCGACAACGCCATCTCAAACCGAAATATAAGTAATGCTTTAGGGCGGATTATAAGGGCGGCAGTGGTACCTCCCGGTTGAACTATAGTTCATCCACCATTATTAAAATAAAATAAAATAAAAATTTCCGAATTTATTAATCAATGTTTTTTTAGTTTATGTTTAATATTTAGTCAGTTTTTGTATTTTTAATTTTTGTATTTTAATACAAGATAAAGTAAAATAATACTGAATTTATTAAAACATTGTCATTTATTTTGCCAGAATTGTACCAATCATGCATATACGCTACCTAACGTTAAGAAGTCAATACACCCCATGGACATTGATCTACTCTCTCAACTCTCAAACAGGACTAATGTCCTATCTAGGATCAAACGTAAAAGCGTTGCTACTCCTAACGGCTTAGTCCCCTCATTTCATCTGTAAAAAAAATATACATCTCCGAACCAAATCACAAGGCTTGATAATATAAGGAAACTTTTTTTACATTTATTTTGCTTATTTTTAATATTACATACTGTTTTAATTTAACGGTCCATATACAACAAACAATCTACGAAGAAATAAAAATGAATAAGTTTACTTTTAATACAATTTACTATTTTTGTGTTTTGACTTCTTAGTACTATTAATTTTCTCATATTTTATCAAATTTTATGCCATGCGACCAATTGTAAGTGATGGAATTCATATTTTTTGGTTTATTTTATTATTGTCTTTAAATTACTTGTCTTTCTTTTATGGTAAAAGTTTACATAATCTCATGGTTTCTTATAAAGAATGAACCAACGCAATTTAGTAAAAGACTTACTAACACCGTAGTTACTTCAAGACTACTAATAATGTACTCGTAGTATTACTCTGCTGGTATCTTTGGCCAACTTTAATGAAGTTTCCTTTTATTACCCCGAGTATTAACCCCAAGGATCTTTGTGTTTATGATCCTGTTCTAACTTTAAAGAGATTCCATCGTAGTAATAGTTAATTTTTTATTAGCCCGTTCCCAGTTTGCTTTTGCAGCTTTTAATAAGCAGTCGGCTTTTACAAATACGTACCCACTTCTTTGTTTGTAGGCAAATTACTAGAAGCTTATTAAAAAGTAATCTAAGTTACAAAGGTATCAGAAAATTTTAAAATTCCAGTAGAATCCAGATAAATTTTATTTCACGGTGCTAAAAAGCGTTTATTTCTAGAGAAAATGTGCTCAAAAATATTGTACTACTATGGTACAACACCTTTGTACGTATTTGACGTAATTTACGTTTTTACCTATTTTACTTACAAAGGTGAAGTGTTTTACCATAGTTTATCACGTGAATAGACTGTAATTAACTTTTCGTTTAACATCTAAACAACGTCAATTTTAATTACATGTAGTTGATACCCGTGACTTTGGCTGAGTTTTTCATTATATTATCTTTTGTCCCACTTCTCTACTGCAAGGTACCACATGTCGACGAATGCGCAGACCTTATATAAATCCTTGTTTTTTATTTGAATAACTTTCTACTTAATAAAGATAACGTGGTATTTTGATAAGAAATAAAATAAAATAAGATTGAAATTTATTTAGATTCCAGACTGTATTTAAGAGTTTTATCACTAACAAAACTACACTTTTAAATACAATCCTAGACAATATATAAATTTATTTGTATTACATCGAAAACTACGTTTTTAAATATAACACCAGACTGCATTTACGGACATTTCTATCACAGCAGTAATCACACTTTTAAATACCATTGCCGACGATATTTAAATCCAGTTCTATCACATAAAAACCACACTTACAATTATAATTCAAAATGCATTTAAGACTGCATCACAAAGCTACGACAAATATTATGACGATAGCATAAATCTTTCAAATATCGGCAGTATGACAATACGAAGGGATGCGCCGTCATCGTTCTCTAAGAAAACTTTCCCGCAGACTTACATTACACCGCGTCGGACATAATGCGGAAATGCAATTTCCATAAATTTCACACACTGTGAGCATGCTCCGGCCGAAAAGATTGGACGTGACCGCGTCATTATGAAGGGGAGTACTGTCTGGCGCAGCGACATCGTTATATGGCTGGTTTGTTTTTAATATTTTTTTGCAAAATGGTAAATAAACCCAGATGTTACTATAGAAGTTTAAGAAACTCAAGTTATTCAGAAGCAATAGTAGTAACAAAAATGAAGGTATAATCTTCGCACCGATATATTTTTAGCATGAAACAGTCTTGCATTTGGGTGCTAAGGTGTGTTTTCCGACTCACAAATAAGGCGGCCTTAGTCCTCAAATGTAGAATCGCATGTGAGATTCCATTCAAGTGGTATCCTAGTTGAAAATTGGATTTAGTTACAGGTAACACAGTCATGCATAGGCTTTCCATCGGGTTTGTAAAATTATTTGTAACTTTAATTTCATACAAAAACGAAACTTAGACTTCTTTTATTATAGGGTATATTATTAGAAGCTTTTAAATACCACGCTTGTAACAAAAGATAATTATGCGAGTTTTTTTATCACACTGAAAATATACAATTTTAAACAATTAAAAAGCGTTAATCGTAAGTACCCGTTATGTAATAAAATTTATACTGAAAATAATATAAAATGCAAAAGCAAATATTAGGACGCACCTTCACGTGAAAAGCAAAGAAAATTTATTAACCGGTGTTTTAAATAATAAATGTGAATTAATGAAATACGTACCTATTTATTTGTATTATTTGTTTACATAACATATAATATGCAACACTTCTTCCGTTATTTTGTCAGTCTGCGACAGCGTTGGTATCGTTCCATTAAAGCTTTGTCATATCCTATTAGCTTTGACATGACTGTGTTATTATTACTTTTCATGTGCATATTAAAAATACGAATCCTTAAATATCTTTTTTTCATATTTCGTAAACCGTAATAGAATTCTGATGTATAAAGTTGAACCTGTAAGGTTTAAACTGATGTCAGAATAACTGCCGAACGGAACTACGAAAACGTGCAATTAAACGATGATTACGGAAGCAATGTTTATTACGCCGTTACGATAATTATAACTATCAATAACCTCCATAATGGGTTTTAGTATAATTATTATCTACTTTGTTATACGGTTAGCAGTACATTGTTTAAATTATCATTTATCACGTGATTATTAATTTTCAAAATATGCTGCAGAATAAAATAAATTATTTTCAAAAAAAATTTTTTTACTTTATTTATATCTTTATTTAATTGATGGATATTTACAACACCAGAACTCGCCAACGTAATACTGGCTTTGAAGGAAAGTTCAAGGTTATTTTTGGGGAATTTTTGAAGAACATCATATCATAAATTTTGAACGTCCTAAAAAAATTGAAGCAAAAGATACGAACGCCATTTATTAACCCGACTTTAGATAGAAGTCAAAATACCGATATCGTGCAGATGGTGTCGATTCTCGAATTCGGCCCTCAACGTGCAGACAGAAAATAAAATATGAATTAAAGTTTCTATTCTTTACTATTGCCATAATATCAATGTTTCTATGAACCATTACACTCATGATTTGAGTTTATATAAATGTTTAATTGTAATGGAGAAGTGGGTAACTATTAATCTATTTACAATCTTTTAATTACCTAAATATGCTATCTCTGATCCATAGAACCATAGTTCATAGAAAGAATAGCTTTGTGCCTTGTGTGGTGACTCATAATCGTAAATGATTGACAAAATCAAGCAACGGCTAATGCGGTCGGGATTTGGATGGATGACCACAGGTGGGAAAGTTTTGCACATCCTTACGTGTTTATGAAGGTTGGATAAGCTATCTGTCTCAGCTGTTGCTAAAAGAGGGAAGGCGTGAACCTGTCGAAGCATTTTGGGTAAATTGAAATATCGCATATCTTCATCAATCTTCATTGGAGCAGCGAGGTGGATACTCTACCTCGCTGCTCCAAGAAACTGCTGAAGACTAGAACTCTACTCCACTATACTTAGTGGAGTAGAGTTCTAGTCTTCTTGTTTTATACAGCGTTGCTCGTGCTTGGAAATAGTACATGAAAATATCGCCTCCAATTATGTTCACTAAACTTAACTGTGAAGCGATTAAGTGCCGAAAAGCCAATTTGGAACTTATTTTAATCAATGCAACGCCCATGTAACCGGACATATATTATTTCGATAGAAACAACGCGGACGTGCGGTCGTAACAAACCAAATAAATTATAAAAAGAGATCTCGGGTGGGAGACAAGGCTTTGCTTGGGACAAGTCGTAAATTTAACGGTCGAAGGAATCCTTATTTCCCTCGGTTATTCACGTGGTCGCGTTAGCAAAACTATCCCTTTGAGGATATAGTAAAAATTTTATCACCGGCTTTGTGTTGTCGAATTAAATGCTGGCTTTGCAAGACTTAAGATAATTAGGTACATTTTTATGTACGAATGCAGCAGACAGTTATGCAGAATATCTAATATTTTTATAAATAAAAACTATTTTCATATACATAGCCGTCCTCTAGTCTACTATGACTTCTGACGTGAGTGCCATGGACATACACAATGAAAAAAAAAACAAACACACAAACCCAGAATAGAAATCTAAATTTATCATTCAGATATATGCTTGGCTGGGAATTGAACCCGAAACTTAGTCTCAAATAAGTACGTATAATATTTAATCGATCCGTGAACATCTAACACCCTACGGAATAAGTGTCAGTAGTATTCAAGTCCTTTAATACGTTGAACTGTTAACAGAAACGGTAATATATGCACGACGTTAGAAAGGACATTAGAGTTTTTTTAAGTTGGGATTCGACGACCATAGGCTGCAAAGACTAGAGGCATCAGATGGCCTACACGGTCATTTGCTATTTTGCTATATATAGTTCGACGGGGTGATATAATTGCCGCTTCCATTATCCGCTGTGAAGTAACTTTGTTTCGATTGCCAAGTATACTTAAAAGGTGATCATCTTAGTTCTCAGGATTAGCAACGCTACGTGCTCACATGTTCAAACAATATTCCCAAATAATAAATCCCGGACCCTCACGTAATACGTTACGATCACACAATCCATACCTTTCCCAAAAAAGCTTGGGTATCTGACAAAAATCCCCCCTCTCAATAAAAACAAAAAGAGGCCGTGGACCACGTCCATGGGATTTAGGGACCACTTAACATCAGGGAACCTACATGCTCGTTATTTACTCTTTGCTTTGCTTTCTACTGTCTATACAATACCAAAAACTATTTAAATTGAAGCATTTCTTAATAAAACATTTTTTTATTATACAAAATAATATTTTTATGTAATTAATTATATCAAGTTCCTTTCAGCCTATAAACATCAACATTTAACAGGTAACTCGAGCCCACGCATACCAAAATATCGCCTTTTACGTAACTCTTAATTAACTTAGTATATTTCCCATTCGCCTCAGAAATAGCTCCATTGTAGAGAATTTGTAACGTAGTAAAATTCTTAGGCCGCAGCGTTTCTACGGAATTAAGAATATAATTTAATTATGATATAACAACACCTTTAATACCAATTAGTCACACGATACGTGGTTTGGGCGTAGATTGTAATTTGATATCGTAATGGCTTTACTGTGGCTTTGGTCATACCTCCCACTCGAGCTGACCAATCACAAACAAAAAGCATTCGGTGGTTCAATGGCTTCACTGATTCATTTTAACTTTCAACACTTGGTGAGATTCGATCTAATTCAATTATTGAAACTGACGTGATATGTGTCACCACAGAAGCCACAAAAGTGCAAAGTCGTTGAAAATAAAAGTAAAGAATAATGTAAATGATTAAAAACAACCGTGCGTCATATCGGTTTGCTTTATGTTGTTTATTTTTGGGGTGTATCCTGGTCCGTTTTGGCTAATTGGAGACTAATTTACATTACTGTACTGGAACTATTTTACATTACTGTCTTATATTATTGTCATCAATTAGAAATTTCATTAAGTTTTATTAAAAATTGCGTGTCCTAGAAATTTTACTTAGTATATCTAGAAGGTTTTAAAATGTGCACGTTAAATGTAAAATTATCAACTACCTTTTCATATTTAATGACATCTCGTTATTTAAAATCACGACACATTGCCTTTTAGCCCTCTTTTGCAATTACAATTATAGATCGCGTTTTAACTTTACCACAAAATAAATTATTAATTCCACCGAAAGTTGTGCCTATAACGTGTAACGTGTGGGTATTCTCCTCTGCCTTTATCTTATATTTATGGAGATATATTAAATCATACAATATTATCTATAGTTAAAGTCAAATGGTCCCTGCAGCCCATGGTTAATTACATCAAACCTGAAACTGGACTGAAATCTTATCTGAGGTCGCATATAGACGCGTTGTTCCTCTTGCAGCGAAAATACAAGACGGTCGTCTTGCTTCTAAGTTTAACATCAAGCGCACATTTTCAATGGAAACAAAAGTGATTTTCACGGCGGGTTATGAGGGCGAAGGTTATACCACTTTGGTTGAATTATAGCTTTACCACCTGTCAAACTACAACGTATTTTCCAGAATATAAGCTGCTAAGACTCCGACAACAGAAGCCATATTAACCACTAAGCGTCAACCAAGACCTCAACGCCCGGTGTTGCCCACTGACAAATCGTTTACGATTTACTTGCGCCATAGAATTATTATTACCATTCCGTCAGTGTCTTGACATACATATGTTGTTATACAGAAATAGTATAAATTTTATTATATAACGCACGTTCATTGTCACCATAAGTTAGGATAGAATAGCAAATAATGGATTGGGCATCTTTTACAATTGTAACTTTACGCTTACGGTTACAAATAATAAAAATGTGTATCAAAAGTATTTGATGCACATTTTGCCGTAAATAGTGTAAGATTGCATGGCATGATCTTAGACAAAGGCTAAGTTAGTGGACGGCAACGCGAGCGTGCTAATAAGCCCCTACGTCAGTCTACTCAAGGCCGGTATTATTTTTCTAAAAGATAGCATTGCGGGAGTTTTCAATATAATTGCCCCGGTTCCTTCAAGAGGCTGACAGCTCAAAGGCCAGTCTCTGACGTGCTCATTGTCGGAACGCCCACGGTTTACCTTATTCAAAGATTTTCACTCTTTTTATTTTAAATATTCACAACGAGTAAGACGGTAATACCCGGTAATAAGTATTTCGTGTCTCAGTGTATTTTATTTCCTGCTGCCACCATAAATACTGGATTGTCGCAAAGGCCACTTAAATGGCTAACTTTTGCAATTATTTCGGAGAGTATGACGCTACGATCTGCACCGATAGTTTCGCATTTTCTGAATTTCAGAAACTTAAAACTTTGTATTTTGCCAACCGCAACATACATTTTTTCAGTAAACACTATTAGGTATGACTATATTCTTTACGCTACATTTAAAATATACAAACAATAAAATATGGTTAAATATAAAATTTGCAAGAATATTATTTTCATACTAAATTATATTTTATTCGAATATATACAATGATGAAAATCCTAAAACTAATTAAAATATCAACCTAACCTATACAATCTAAAGGGAGTCCGTGCTCATGACCATTTTCATTGATTTTCTAGGTGCTAAAATTTTTAAGGAAGTATATTCAATGTTTAATTTTTAGGTTCATTTTTCATAACATGTGTCTTGTTCTATATGAAGTTGGTCATAGGTGTCCTCAAGGGGGAGTGACCACTTACGATTATGTTGTCTGCATGTTAGTGTGCTCCTTCCATTTTATACAAATAAATTTAGGCAGTGATTAATCTGTGAACAACCTTGAGTGGGAAGGGGGAGTTTTCCAGCCATCCGAAGCGGGACTGAAATCAAAACAAAGAATTTTCGTAATATCGTATCCTAATAATCCGTAATACAGTTCTTGTGTATCGATAGGAAAGATGCGGTTTGCTAGCTACACTTGTAAGAGAGGCGACTATTTCAGCCCTCAGGAATAGCAACGCATTTATGTACAACGTTATGAAAATCTTAAAACTAAGTATACTAAAAGCCTAACCTAAACAATATGTACCAGCCGTCTTGTCACCGGTAGCGTCGAGCAAACGTCTAACTAATAGACTGTTTGAGGTTGAATGTAGATATCCTTGGGCTACAGATACCATTTAACATCAGATGAGCGGCAAGCTCGTTTGCTACTATTCCTACTTATAAAGTAATAATATTAATAATGGTTCGTTCTAATGATAATGATTTTATTTAAAAAATAATTTTAAATGTAGATTAAATTCAGCCAACGAGTTTTATGACTTAAAATTATGGTATAGCGTAATAATTTGTTTATGAGCTCCCATGTCGGCTCCGTTCTCCAATAGGAAATGCTTCAATAGCAATAAAACTGGATTGCACCTATAAAATCCCATAATTAGTGAAACTAATAGCGGTAATTGACTTCTATGTGTATAGAAATTATTATTTTTGTATAAAATACGAATTGTTATTTAAACTAATTAGTGCGATTAACAAAAAAGAGGTATCATAAATTTAACGCGTGTATCTGAGTTTGTGGTATTGTAGCTTCTAAACGGAAGAAGTTATTTTAATTGAGGTTTTTTTGTTTCATACATTATTTGATCTAGTGTATTATTCTTAGAGTAGAGGAAATCTGTTAACTATTCGAAGACCATTAGCAATTTTCTTAGCGAGATCAATCTCAACTGGTCTGGTGGATTAAAAAATTTGTATCCCGGAGAGCACAAAAATTCACAAATTTATAGTATGTATTATAATGACATGGTAATCCTGATCTAATGTCATTAGATCAATTCTTAGTTCGGTTTAGAAGGAGTCTTTTTTGTATTTCAGAAGTTCTATTTTTTGACAAAATTAAATTAAATTAAAATTTAGTTGTACATTTCGACAAAACTTATAAACACTTGTAAGTCTATGTTATGGAAGAAAATTAGTCGGGACTTTGATCGAGTTAGAGATGTAATCGTTAGTCCAGAATAAGTTCATGTTTCTTTAGAAATCGTATGACAGGGTTTACAAAAAGAAAGCAAAAGTGAGCCCATTCGACGATGTAACTTGATATTGCTCATTCGGTTGTTTTCTGGCTGTTTGGGTATAAGATTACAAGCAATTTATTTCAATATGGCAATTGAATTTACGAACAGCATACGAACTGTTTAAGCAGAGTATTTTATAGTCTACAGTATTTTGTTTTGTCCGCGTCGTTTTGTAGGAAGCAGTATTATCTTTCAGGGTTCCGTACTGAAATGGCTAACAACGATATTTTATATTTCATGTTGTTTCATTTCATTATGTTTATCTCAATTCCACTGCTATTTTATTTGGTAACTACTTACAATACATACACAACATTCCGAAAATGTTATATGAACAGCCACATGATGATATAGTGAAATTACAAACAAATTAATATCACTTAATGGCACTTTGTACATGTAACAGGTCTGAAACAAAGTATTTACAGCAATTAAATATGATGAGGCACCGTTTAATAATTCTTTAAAATTCGTATTCCGGGGCTCTATTTCATTGAATAGTATAATTTTTTCAATAGCCAAAAATTTGTATCTCTTACCGGTCTAGCTGCGCAAAATGAACATCTACATAAAATCTCTAGCAAAATTGAAGCCCTATTTGAGATCTATTTGAGAGGAAGAGACACCTATACAAATGAACCAGAAATAAACCAAACTATGATTCTTCCATCTTGTAAAACTCGAAAAATTTTTTCAAGGAAAATTAATATATCTATGTATATTGTGTACTTATTGAGTTATAAAATCGAAATCAAAGTATTTTTATTCAAAGTAGATTCTTTACAGACCTCTGTTTGAACGTCAATAAACTACCACCGACTCGTACGGTGTTTCGTTTTTGAGAAGAGTCGGCGAAAGAAATATGTATACTACTAGCGTTAACTCCTTAAACTTTACAGTAATATGATTTTAAGAATTGCTTACAACGGTGGTTATCGTTACTATAATTATTTTTGGTTATTGGTCAGTTCCAGGATAAAATAGCGTTATAACAAGGTCTATAACTAGGTCAGAGGAGCTGAGATCCTGTGTTCAAAATTTGTACTAAATTAAATCAGTTGTTGCATTAATGAAACAAACAAATTGACAACGTTTCGTTGTTTATAATTTTAGGAATAGGGATTTTTGCTTACACACTATCCTGATAACGGAACCCTTCATCGCGCGTGGTTTAAGTCGACTGTGTTTTTTGTTTATGCTATTTATTGTTGAGTAAAGAATTTGTTTTATTGACAAATATTAGTATATCAATTTATTATATTTATTTATGAACTACTATATTGTCCTAACGTAAAAATGGATTTGTGCAATTGTTTAATAATTGATTTGATATTTGAAAATAGTATCTTTTGCGACTTGGTTTTGTGATTTATCTGCAAACTGACTTAGAAAAGGCAAACAGCGGTATTAAAAGCTGTACATCTCTAGCTTAAAAGTAAAAGATACATTTGTATAAACTATCTTAATTTATTCCTATGATATTTTGAGTTATTTGCAGATGTATCTCCACGATGGTCATTTACTATCACGTAGACTGTATGCTACTTTCTACTCCAGGTCAGTCGTAAAAAAGTTGCCGTCCGTAACATTTCCTTATCATCACCAACCCTGTGTATTTCCACTGCTGGGCAGGGGTTTGTCTCAGAATAAGAACGATTAGGCTATAAACCATCACATTGGGCAAGTGCTGATTGGTAAATTTCACGTACCTCTCTCTCAGAACTCAACTGCGATGATGAGAACTCTGAGGCATGCAGGTTTCCCTAGGATCTGTTCTTCATAGTTAAAGTAGGTAACTGTTAATTTCTAATACATATATAAAATTGAAAAATTAGAGGTGCTTATCGAAATTTCGAATCTCCGACTCTCTGTACGATCTTAACCACAAGACTATCGCTACTGGTAGTTCTTAATATTAACACATTATAACATTAACACATTAAAACAGCCTGAAAACCATAACACAAAACCTTACGCTACTGTTAAAAAGCAGAGAAAGAGTGTATAAAAATACGGCATATAAGGAAAAAACAGGTTATTGCGAATTTAGAAAAGTAACTGTATTGATCAAACATTTGCTATTGGTCTTCGGAACTTGGATGTCCAGATCGCAATCGTCGGATAGCCTATCGACAGGTCAGTTTAATACCGAGATTTATTGCTACGTCCAGCCGCATTGCTACGTTTAAATGCATGTTGTGAGAAAACAGCCCTATATAGTATTCTAGCGTCAACCTCAGGATTTGCTCGTAAAATATAAGCTTGGATATTTGTAAATAAATACGTAAACAATATATAAGTACATAATTTAAACAGAACATTGCTTAAAATAATCTTAACTATAATTAATTTGGTCACAGATCAGTTCTAAAAAATAATTTGATTACATGTAGTCTTTAACGAAAACTGAGGCTTTGGAAAAAAAAATGTGTTCATGGGATATTTTTTTAATCCTCCCTTTATTTTTATTCTATATAGAGTGTCACTCTTACTTTCTTTTTTGTAATTTTACACTTATGTAAGTTTAAAGAATAATATTGTCTACAAAATTAATGTATATAGTATCAATGATCTGAGTAAAATGACTATGACGTTCGGATAACAAACAGACGGCCACGGTGAAATTATAATTATAGTTCTGTTTATAAATATCTGCCTTTGAGACCGTAAAATAAATAATACCGTACTATAAAGGGTTATTTTTTATAATTTGTCGCATTTCTAGTGTGTTGTTGTTCTACTTGGTATTAGTGGTAGGTTTCCAAGAGTTGCAGTTACCATTTAAGGTTGATTAACATCCCTGTTGATAACAACTATTCGTAATTGCTACCATAAAAAAAAAAATATCATAAAACTAAATTTGGATATTATCATCAATCTTTCCTTCCCACTGTTGAGCACAGGTTTTCTTGATAAGGCTGATATGAATGTTAAAGGTTAGTCTAAAGTCCACAAACGTTAAATGCGTATTAGTAGACTTCACACGCCCTTGAGAACTTTACAAAGAACTTTTACGCATATGGGTTTCCCTACGATGTGTTTCTTTACTTTTAAAGCAAGTGGTAAATAGATAGTAAAAACTGAAATGCGTGCCAGGGATTCGAACCCGGAACTAGGAATTATGGTTAAGTGAGAGCTGTGCATCTTTACACATTTTTGAAGATTTCTGGAGGACTTATATGGCATAGATTCCCTATAATTTTTCTTTCATCGTCCTTGATTAAAACAAATGACAAATTGTTGCTAATACGTAAACAACTTCGAAAAATCATGTGTCCGCTTGGGATTTGAATCCTAAACATACCTTTTGGTAAGGCACAATCCTACTAAGCTATCACTGAATTTATTTTTAGACGAAGACTGTATATTTTCTATAGTACGTAAATAAATATTTTCTAATGCCCCGCGGGACATCGATACCGGTACAATTACGGGCGCGGACGAAGATCGCAATCTTTCGATAGGTTAGTTTAATGCGCAGATTTATGGCCCTGCTACCACTCTTTAATCCGTTCTCAGGGAAAAACTAACCGGTTTACTTTCCCGAACTCGAATTAAAGGGCAAGATTGAAGGTTTTTTTACAAGAGACCTTTACTTTATGTTTAAATTTATGATTAGTGATAGCGAATTTTGATCATGTCTTCCCATTTGTACGTGTATGTATGTAGGTGTATAAATATGCGCTTATGTACGTGATTGGTAAGAAGGAGGAAACCTACATAATTATGTACGACTTTCAATTTTCTATTGAAAATTCTCTATTAAGTTCTGAAAAGTACGTGAAGTCGTGCAATCTCGTGAGTGATACCCTATATCTTAACCTTTCTCATTCAGCGTGAAGACATGTGCTCAGAAGATATCAGTAATAAATTGATGACTATTATAATCAGTACCATGTTTCACGTATCTTAAACATGTTTCTTACTTAATTATAGTTGCTTAACCTGCAAACCACCCTTTTGATGTTAAGTTGTGTCTGCCGCCCATGGAAGTATCCAATCTAAAATAGAACAGACGTCCTTGATGTCGATTACAGATATAATATTGCTTCCGCTAAGAGCTATGTTAGAGAATCCAATGTTATTATCTGTATATTAACGACTTTATTACTTAATATCTTTGTAATTTTAATTTAGTGATAATGATGACACAGCCGAAAATCTATAAAGTTTTTATACTTTTTATTTTTGTACATATCTTACGTTGCGGGTTATCATCATAAAGCCTTAGTTATATAAACCATTACAACATCATTGCCAAATACACTACCATTGTTTTTTGTTTCAACCACTGCCATAAAGTTTCTATTAGGAGTAAGTACTTCTCGTATGGGTAAATAGTTATCAATTAAATATAACGTAAAGTTTCAGATCAATAACACAAATAGAACAATTCTTTTAACACAACCTGGACTCGACACATATTAGACAAAAAAAATTAAGTGTATGTCATACAAAAACTGACCCTAGAAATGTTTTTAATTAAATATTATAAAATGAATAAGATCATCAGAGATTAATTATTAATAAATTTACGGTAAATTTATAAAAATCCGTAGCAGGTCATTTAATTACGCAGATAAAATTTTAAAAACTTGATAACCCCGAAATGGTTTCTGGACAAAACCCCTAATAAGAACTATAAACTGCGGGAGGAAATTGTTTACTCGTCTAGTTACGTGTAATTAACATGTAGGGGCTTATCCGGTGCTATCGGACCCAGAGGCTTATACTTATTAGAGCGTTCTCTGGCGGACCGTTAATTACAGTGGGATTTGAAAATATTTTTGGTTTGTTTTGTGTACCGTACTTGTGTGTTTTTCATCAACTCGTCCTATTTTTAAAAGCTGAGAGTTTGGAAGTATAAGTTTGTGGTACGGTTACTTGTGTTTCAGTTATTTATGTTTAATAGTGATGGCGTAGGTAAGTTTGCGATCTCTCATGTTAGTTTCGAAATTTTGAATCCCCGGCACACACCGTTGACTTCACCAAGCAAGTGCGTGTTAGTATTGATTATCATTTGTTTTAACGGAGGAAAGCAACATAAGGAAACTACTTGACATGTCATTTTTTATAAAGTTCTCAAAGAGGTAAATTTAGATATTCCCTAATTTTGGTTTTAATACATTTTTTCATAACGCACTTTACACAAAACTTCACTAAAAGTAGTAACTACTCATAGGGCTTTTGTACGATGGGTCTAGAACCCTTAACTTTTGGAGTATAATCAAACTATGCCGCATTCCGGTTTGAAGGGTAAGAGCAAGTATAATTACCGGTACAAGAGTACTTCTGTTTCAATCCTTAGGGTTACTGGCCACTTACGATCTTTTCACTGTACTTTATTCACTATCTGCCTGTAAATTACATAAATTGGCAAATGTACTAATTATTTTTTGTAAGACTCCTAAAACAAAAAACAAGCGATGTGTGTATTTCTGTTTTTTTTTTGTTTATGGTATTAAAAAGCTGGTTGAACTGTTTAAGGTTTTAGTGAGGCAACACTACTTCACTACAAATTAATTTTTGACAAGTGCGTTGCATTGCTTGCCATATTATCGTTCTGATTTGAAGGGATTTCCAGGTTCGATTTCAGCCAGCAAAAAAATGGTAAGTTAAGTTGTACATAAGGTGCTAAGCTGCTTATGTACTTATCTTATTTTTTCAAACAATTAGTCCCAAGTTTGATCGACGTTGCCGGTGACAAGAGGGCTGGTTATATCTCGCGCAGAGAATTACGAATGCTATTCAACGCGAGAATGCGGCTAGCATTTTCGGCACCATAACTGCATGAGTCCGGACTCACTTTAGATTGCTTTGGTTAGGCTTTTATTATAATTAGATTTAAGATTTTTTTTTTTATTAAAATGTACATAAAAATTTCTTAGGACTATTCTGGAATTGTGGTAATAGTTACTATTTCGCTGTTGTTTTTTTTTTGTTGTTTGTTGTCGCTTTTTGTCGTGACGTTGTCGTTGGGATTTAAAGGGCATATTAAGGAAAAGTCTTGGTTACCTTTATAATGCAGTCTCTCAGGCTGAATTTTGCGGATTTTGAAATATCTCTAATTATCCGGTCAATTCTCATGGAACCAATTGTCCCCGGTATGCTTCTGTGTTAGATAGAGGGGAAATACATCGTGTGCCCAATCTAATATCTCCGATGGTATGTTACAATGTTAGGTGAAGGGAAAGTTAACGTGTAGTAATACCTGAATTGCTTTAAGCCATCATCTTATAGGTAGTGGGAGACCTAGTTTGAAAGCCCTCGATAGAATGAACAACTATGAGAAGGAATGGGGCAGGTTCATGTATGGGACGTCCCTTCACAAAGCACAAGGATTATATAGCTTGATTGCCGATATTTCGAACCAGTTGTATGGCTCGTGGTAACGGCAAAACATAAGTTTAATCGAGCGCCCGTCACATAGTAAACTCTATAAATTTCATAATGATATTAGTCTAAAATAATAAATAACGCATGAATTGATAATGTTACGTCTTTGTCAAGTCTCTCCCAAAGTTAATTAATAAACTTAACCGTATGTTGATTATCTTCAGCAGCGGTAACTTCTGTTAAATAAAAACACAACGAAGAATAATTAAACTGCAATTTGTCTCATGCTATCCAGTATTTACGTAAGCACAAACTTTATAAATTGCGCGGCCAAACAGAACGGGCTACATGCTTCGTATCGGCATAAGTTTGATGGCTTAATAAGAAGCTATATTCATGGTATACAAGAAAATTACAGTTGCGAATCGATCACTTTAGGTACCTGTTCCATTGCTGGCGTGTAGCTAAAGTTACAAAATATTTTATGTTGATGAAATTGTTATCGTTACCAAGTTGTCATGCACAAAATGAATCGTTATTACAGCGGGTAGATAGATGAATAATAATCTAAAAAATATTAACTATAGATTTCATGAATATAGGACTACTTTGCTTTATTTGAAAGTTCTTTAAATATTCGATATTTTTACGATATTATAATTACTCTTTCGGTTATTTGAACATTACAAATGAATTATTACTTTCAATAACTGTGAAGGAAAGCATTGAAAGGGAACTTGTATGGCTCTCTCTCTTGAAGTTCTCAAATAATGGTCCATGAAGTTCTCATAGGTGCGTGAAGTCGACCAATCCGACCGGTCTACACGAAAGAGATTAAGGTAAAAAATACAGTTTATTATATTCCGAGATAAACCCTTTGTATTCTGAAAAACGATCCGTTACTAAGAGTGAGATTTTTTATGTAAAAATAGTAGCAAATAAGCATATAGGTAATTTGAGGATAAGAAGCTGCAGCCCATGGACATCCACATGTAACCTCAAATAGGAATTTAGTTTTATTTAAACTCATACGTAGATACGTTGCTCTAGAAACCTGATATGGTTGCCTCGATCTTAAGTGTAGACGGTAACCACACCTTTCCAATTAAAACACAATAGTGGCTTGGCTACAGATATGAAGGCAACGGTGATACCTCCCGGTCATATAGTTTGATCTGTCTAAATGATGATACTATATCCCTCCTCGTGTACAGTTGGGAGTGAGAAAAGTACCATTAAGGCGCATAACAAACAAAATCGTGTAGTTCTTAATCATGCAGGGCAATTTGATTCGGCGTCGACAAGACCGCCGCCTGTGATCGTAAATTGGGAATAAAAGGGCTGATTTATTTTATTATATGTGTACTGTACTCAAAACATTTTTAAGTTCTCCGTGATATAACTTTTGACTTGTATTTATGTATATTAATTTCGAAACTCTACAATAACGTAGTAAAATTTGTATGCCTAGCCAAGAAATGCAAAATAATGTGAGTAAAATGTGCAAAATTGTTCCTAAATTGACGTACGTGGAAGTTCATACTTGTGTTGCACTTTTCTGTAATTTTGGACTTATATGTAATACAGATATTCATTGGTACCGTGGAGGTCTGAGTGCCTAAAACTTTTATAAAACAATTAGTCCTACGTTTCACTGTCACTGGTGACAAGAAGGCTGGTTCATTCCTCGCGTAGGGAGTTGAAATCGTTATTCAATGCGGGATTGCGACCAGCGTGGCATCTTACCACATGGGGATGCACTCCGTTTATATTAATTTGGTTAAGCTCTAATTGTAATTAGTTTTAAGGTATTGTATAATTTGTAATTATTATTATTGTACAAAATTGAAGAGATGAACGCACAGCCGACACATAAACATTTTGGAATTAGGCAGATAGGTTCTTTAAAAAGTTTAATTTACCCCTAAGAATGAATTTTATAAATAGTATCTTCAAATCAATTATATACGGGTTGAAAGTTTGTATGCACGTTGAATGAAGCCGATCTTCTGCATGGGCAACGCCGTGAGCGAATACAAGTATGTATAATTGTTAATATAATAATTATATTAACAACGTGGCATATAAGTCTAGACTTGTATAGGTCTATACATGTCAGTATAAAGCCAACTTTCAAAGATTATTTTTTGACGCTATTTGGATTATCCAATAGGTACCACAGCGTTCTATGAAAATTACTAATACTCATAATTAGCATAGATTTACAGTTATCATTCTGTGAGGCTAAAACTCTCCTAAACCAATCCACCGTTGTATACCTCGACAGCATGATAGAGCAAATTGCCGTATGATCCACACATCGTTACGGAAATCCTCAAATCTGACTGGAAAATATTTTTAGACCTCAATTTACCGTAGAACTACCACACAGCGGTGGTATTTTCGGTCATTTGCACGTTCGCTATGCATGGGAAACGACGCATACTCTTAAATAGCGTCCGAGTCGGTCCGATATTGCCTATTGCTGCCTATTGCACGGCATTTGCACTAGCTAGTGCCATTTGACGTGTTTTCGGTTCGTATTAGTAAATAAAAGCACCTTAATCTTCAGTGATTCTTTATAAAAACATAGGAAAAAATATTTTTAAATTACCCGTACAGTTTACATCAATGAAATCATTATCGTTTGTTCGGTTTAAAAGTTTTTAAGACATTTCTACTTCTATTTCTTTACATTAAATAAAACAGCTAAAGAAATTGATGCGTTTTGGTTTTTGCTGAAAATAGCGTACTTTTAAGGATTCTCCTCTTATTAGGAGGACATTTATTCCTCCAGAATAAGTACGCATCTACGTATGACTTTTGTCTAGAGATAGGAGTTTTATTTGATGTTGACGTGCATACGTACTAAAATCATAATTAATGTTCTTTTTTCTGCCAGAAACTGAGTTATTTCTTATTTCTACCATAAATCGAACCTAGAACAATCGGCGTATCAGTCAGTACTATAGGTAGCAAAGATTTAATTAATTTTATTTGAGTTAATATTTATTATGTTTGTACTGTACCTGTACGATTTTTTACTACTTATCTATACGTATAAATAAAATTAAAGACTGTGTTTGTCTGTCTGTTTGTTTATTCCAGCTTATCTTCGAAACAGCTGACCCGATTTTGATCGTATTTTCTCTGGCTATTTTTATTTTAAAACGAAGTAGGAGACACAGCTAGGGTTAAATAAAAAATTAAACATTTTAAAGCATACAAATATATATGAAATAACTGTATATTGTTTGCTGATTCGTGTTAAATATGTAGCGGTTTTGAAGCTACAAAGTTAATCAAATTTACCATACCACTGCATCCGATATCTAATTTAATACGGCGTAATAAAATATTCTGCGCTAATAAATAACCGATTCCATTAAAACCATCCATAATTCATTTCACCGTTTAACTATTTATTACTGCGAATAATTGTCGCCGTAATTATTTATGATCCATTGTTTCTATACTATGTTAAGGCATAAAAATATTGCGAATATTATAATTATAATGAACATTTGAGTATACTTGTCTATTTAAGTAATAGACCTTTTCTGAGTTCGATTACGGTAACTCTTTTTCTAATAGTGTATCAACTGGCTACTACTCGTGATGTCATCCAAGTGGACTTCAATTTTTTTTTCAGATTTTCTAATAGCAAAATTTTCATGTACTCACGACCGCAACTTTAAAATTGATAATTTTTTTTTATAGAGCTATACAGTAATGAGAATCATACTGATACCGGTTGTGGATTTGCTGATATTAGCGCACACAAAAGCACATACAAACAAACAAATATACTAACAACTATTGTTTTGATTTCTATTGCATTATTAAAAGCCCATTATAATATTTTTTTCATAATTATGTATCCCATGTACACGTTGCAATTAGTTACAATTTTATTATTTGTAAAAATGCGTTCTTATGTACCTACATACGACTACAGATAAGACTTTAGTTCTTTTGCAGTCGAATGTGGGTCTTAACATCGGGTGTCTTGCACATTAGTTTGCTACTTTCTAAAATATTCGTTATGATAATTTAAAAACAGTTGGAAAGCATTTTATAAAATAAAAAAAGTACTGTTATATCCGTTATACTAACTTATTTACTCATTGAAATGCACGAGTACTCGGTACCGGAGTAGTTCGGTACTCGGTACAATTAACGAAATTGAAAGAATAAGAGGCGGATAATGGCAATTACAATATTTGTACAAAGTAATAAAATGGTATAATGCACTAATTTCCTACCGTTAAACTGTTATTTGCTTCTGCATTCGAATAGGTACTTTGTCGGTACTTTAGTACCCGGTTGGCGATTTTACCTGAATTTCGAACAAAGCTTTCAAGGACAACCGTTTATTGGTTCAGTGTAATAATGTTTACGATGCCGGTTTGAAGAAATTGGATTACGTAACTAACGCATTTTTTGAAGAATCCAAATATCATAAAAATTCTTGATAGCAATTGCTTTCTACTGTCAACCACACACTGGGATGTATTATAAATACCACGAAAAAAACGTCGAAATTAGTATGTAAACACCGAGTTAGCACGTAATATTATAAAATGTTAATATCTGCGTGTATAGCTGCCATTATTGTTTTTGTAACATAGTTGTTGAAAATAAGTATTTAGTTCACCTGATGCTAAGTGATGAATACCGTCCATTGGCATTTATAGGCAACCCAGATAAGGGCCAGGTTGTAGTATCAATGATTGAGAACATGGGCTACAGTGACTACTCAGTGTCAGAAGTCCTGCAGCTTGTTTGTATACTACTTTCATAAAAACGTTCCATTTGTCGGTTGAGGCTGACTCAGCTGGAAACTTTTATTATGAGTTTTATCCTAAAGCAACTTAAATATAGCAGAAAACGTGTGGATAGTTTCTGGATACACGCTAGGCTTTTATCTTAGTTCTTAGTAATAGAAACGCATATACGTAGTTTGCCAGGTGATATAGTTCGACCGAGAAGGTACTACAGCAGCCCTCATAATGCACCTTGTATTTTTTACTACTCTATTTCGGTTGGAGATGTTCTGTTACCGACTATACTTAAAAGCAAATCGACCATCTTAATCCTCAGAAGGTATTACGTAGATGCGTACGAGCTAAGATACGACAGTACAGTTTGAATCCACAACCTACAGCGATTAGTTAACACTAGATTACCTTTAACTTACTTTGCTACCGTTTAACATAGAAAAGACTAGACACGTTTATAACAAAAACAATTAAGTATTATGTTAAATGTAGATTTAGGTGTATTAACTCAAATCCTACAACCCATTTTTTCTTGCCTCTTTGTTAGGGGCCACATAACGTCAGTAGACCGTCATTATTGAAATGTCTGGGCTGAGACCACCCGCGACACACGGCTCTACAGAGGAGAAAGCTTTTTGTTAGTTCTCAGGAAACTACACACGATTACAACGGTATTCTTGCTAACTAGTAAACACTATTGTTACCAATATTCCGAAATGAAATTTTGTAACAGTAAATTCAAGATAAACACAGACACATTTACATATAACATACGCACATATCAATGCACACATACGCGCACATACACAATAGGACACACAACAATCACACAAATATATGCGCGCCCTTAGTTCAGTACTAAACCTATCGACGCGACGTAGGCGTTTTAAAAAAGTTGATATCCTAATTAAATTGAAATTACGCATCGATACCGCCACAGCTATATATTAGTTTTAGGTTAATACACCAACAAGTAGGATAAATTCTCATAGCAAGCTCTTCTTTTGAGATTACCCAACAATCGTCTTTCTTGATTTGAAACAGTATTCCAGTAACTGGTTGTAGGCATCAAAATTTCCCGAAAACATGTCATTTAGAACTGGCCTGACTATCCCTTGTCTATAAACCTTAAAAGCCGTATGTAGGCAGGATCGTTGGTGGCCACAGACGGGACTATTCCAAATATTTCACAAATTGCAAGATCTTTCGCAGAGACGACATCACGATGCGGCTATAACTGCATCGTTACGACAATAGATTCCTTGTAAAGATTACTGATGGTAAAAGTTCTTTATGCTGCGTGTACTCCACTTAATTGGTCTGTTTTGCGGCGATGAAAGTTTGAACCCGAGATTGATCTTTCATTGTGACTTACGATCACTTGTTCATTTTGAAAAAGAAAAGACAAACTGATAAAAATGTGGTGGACACAGAACGCCGAACTGATAAAAAACCTTTGTAATTGATACTTATTAAAATAATTTTATAGTTGCAGGAAATAAATAATAATTCAATAATATGAAGTAAAATTTTCAAAAAATAGTTACGTAATAAAGTACATATATATTTCTCAATGTTCGTGTTTTGCAAGGTTGGAGAATTAAAACCTTCAGACAGGGGAGGTGCCGCTGCCGGTCTTATAATCCGTCGTATAGCAGTCCTTGTTTTGGAGTTTGGAGGGATGCGGTTGTTGACTACTCTACCAGCAAGGCGATCATCTCAGTTTTTAGGAGTAGCAATACATCTGTACACGACGTACGGTAATGTAAGACGTTGAACTTTAGACTTGCTTCAAATTGGGCGTCGAAGTGCCTGGTCTTCACAAACCATTTAAAGTCAGAACGCCTGTACGCTCGTTTACTGCTGTTCCATCATAAAAAATATAACGATATATTCAGAATATAAAAGTATACACACACAGTACACAGATAAAGTAAGGCAGTCCTGTTGAGTGGTGGCGGGGAGGGGCATGTGAAACAGTCATGCTGTTTCTCGTTATGTAATATGAACAGGTGCCGCGGACAAATACAAATAATAGTACTTAAAATATAATTACAATAATAGCAATAACGCTTTGTACACTAAACTTTCCACACTAGGATTCCCTGAGTCGTGGGTACGGGTCACACACAAAGACAAACACACAAACAAATCTGCATTCATTATTCAGACGCCAGACTGATACGAAAACTGGGGTGACACGGGAGAGGCACTAAATAATATATTATATATCATAATTGCAGTTTCTTAAGCCACATTGATAATTACGGTTTAAACGGAAAAATAAACATTTAAAATAAATGTCACAATCATCAACTACTATAAAATGTACCCATTTGATTAGAGGGACTGAATTAAAAGACCCCTGATGGAAGTTTTCAATAGTCTGGTCTCGGAATAAATCAAATAACTCCACTGGATCCGCTGTCGTTGGCAAATGTGTCTTCATTCATGATAGCACACCGACGGACATAAGAGCTATAGAGTTGGTGTTTGCATTAAAAATCTACGTTAGTACTTTTTTATGAAATGGAAGTAGCAAACGATGATAAGTAGACACTGCCGGTCATAAATATTACTAACTAAGTTTACCTTTATGATCGAAGAATAGCCGACAAGCATGCAGTCATGATGATAAGTGGTCACCCCCGTTCATGAACATCATTATCTAAGTTGTTATTTATGATTGAAGAGTAGCCGACAAGCAAGCAGTCCTGATGATAAGTGGTCACTCCCGTTCATGAACATCATTACTAAGTTGTTCTTTATGCTTGAAGAGTAACAGTCGAGCATGCAGTTCTGATGTTACGTGGTCACTACCGCTCATGAACATCAGTAATTAAGTTTTCTTTTATGTAACAAGAGCAGCAATGGAATCGAATGCATGCTATCTGATGACATTTATCATAGCAACAACGGCTATGATATCTGAGGTGCGTAAATGCATTTTTAGTGCTAAGAATTTAGATGGTCGCTTCACTTTAGAACCCAGATAATGGTTAAGTCTATTTAAAGAGGGTTTTACTTAAAATCTAACACAAACGTTTTGCTGCTCCTTCGGATGGTAATATGTGGTGGATGGTAATAAGATGGTTATAGTGGAATCGGCGATGACACCTATCCATCGAAACGTAAGAATTGTTTAACGATAGAAATGGTTGTAGCGACGTAATTTCTTCCACTTTTCGAAAAAAATTACAAAATAATAATTTAAAAATATTTATGTTTTATTTATTTTTATTAAATTCAAACTAATTGTATTTCATTCATACAGACTGTTACATTTACAGTATAGTAACAAAATCGCTAGATATACATAAAAAGGTTTCGACGAATCAAAAATGTCCCGCTTTGGAACTCTGGTACATATTTCTTCCTTTTTTATCCAATGTCTAAAAAGTGTCATATGAAATTATATTTATTCCAATGAATAGTCAAGCGACTCCACATCTTTTTCCAATGACAGACGCAGACAGGTTTAAGCAAAAATAGTCCTCAGCGCAAATACTGACGGACAATGCATTCATTATTGAGATACAAACGACGCCCGGCGCATCTTTGCTAGCTACGAGTGGCAGACACATCAACCAGACTATAATATACGGTATAACATGTCTATGAATACAAAACAAAAATATGCATCCTCATTATAATTGGCTGTGATCCATATTGCTGTGTCATTTTAGGCTGTAGATTTATCCTTGTAACTGAGTCTGTTCCTGACTCCGTTGTATCGTTGTTATGTGACTGTGTTTTTTACTATTTTTGTCTGACTGTTTGTTCCGGCTAAAACCTGGAATGGCTGGGCCGATTTTGACACAGTCCCTGTCTGATAGCTGATGTAATAAGGAGTAATTTAGGCGACTTTTATTTGAAAATTATAATGTAAAGTACACAAATATAATATTTTTTATAATTATTATTAATTGTAATTATGTATTTGTTCCTCTTGGCTTTGAAACGTTTGGTTTGTGGAATCGGGATGCTAATTATTTTTTCAAACCAATTAATGCCACGTTTGATCGACGTCGCCGGTGACAAGAGGGCTGGTTCATATCTCTCACAGAGAATTGCAATTGCTATTCAATGCGGAAACGCAGCGAGCGTTCTTGAAACCATGTCGCATGGGCTCGGACTCCCTTTAGATTGTTTAGGTTAGACTTTCATTATAATTAATTTTAAGATTTTCATCATTGTAAATTTATTTAAATATATTATTCTTAGTTTATGATCACAACTTCAACAAAAGCAAATTTTTATGTAAAGAAAACAAACATCACGATAAACAGAAAATTCTTGGTTAACGCATCTAATCACCAATCATCATTTTAACAAACCCGAGTACGTAATAAATCTGTTTTTTAATAGTCTCCTCTTATTACTTATGCTAATACAAGATCCAAGATTTAATTTTATGACTCAATGATTATGTATACGGTATAATCGTTTGGTTTTATGAAAATGATAAATGACTTAATCACGCAAGGGAATTAAAAACTCAAAACAGTAATTAACTATGAATGTTTTTGAATCACCTCTTCATGTAAAATGTATTAAAGGCAAATGTATAAATCATTCTTGATACTCGTTTTGTGCATAATATTTTTATGCATATATTTATCTAAAGTTGGGAGAACTATAGTTCGACCGGGGAAGTATCACCGGCACCCTCATGATCCGTCGTAAAGCATTACTTGTGTTTCGGTTGGAGAGGGGCGGTTGCTGGCTACACTTTCAAGCGAGGCGACCATCTTAGTCCTCAGGAGTAGCAACGCATCTATGTTCGAGCTCCGATAGGATTTCGGTCGTGTTTGCGATTGCACATGGATACACATTATTGGAGGCGACCACCTTAGACCTCAAGAGTAGGAACGCATCCGCGTCCATGCTTAAATAGAACTTCTGTTCTATTTGAGATTGGACATGGTTGTCCATGGGCTGCAGTGACCACTTCCCATCAGGTGGCCTGCGTGCCCGTTTCCTACTCTTACACAAAAAAAAAACTTTAAAAATTCTCACATAAAAAAATGTGAAATCACGAAGTTGTTAAAACATAATACGAACTTACACGAACGTACAGTACCTTGTAAATAGTTTATATTATATTGAAAATAATAATACCCGAATTGTTTTCTTTCATTTTGAAAGCAATAAAAGCCCATCAGGTTTAAAATTCGCTAATGATTTCAATAATGATAATTCTTAATATATACGTAATATTCTTACAGCTTACCAGAGCATTACTTACTCATGGTTTTTTTTATCTGTTTATAACCGGGAAAAAATTGCAACATTTTACGCACTAAACTTATAAGTAACGGTTCATCCGTCATCTCTTTTCAGTAGATTTTTCTCGAGAGTCTGATCGGGTGCAAAAGTTTGTATCTGTATATCACCTACGTCTTCAACCGTATCCGTTCAACAGCATCGTCCGCCTCTTACCATACTTGACAGGTGGGAAAACGACCGACGGTACAAACGGCGAGGTATCACCACAGCTTTCAAAATCCATCACGAAGCAACTCTTGTGTTTCTGTTGGAAAAGACTAGTTGCTGGTAACACTTAGAAGTCCGGCAACCACCATTTTATTCTCAGGAGTAGCTACGTATCTATATATTTCATATAGTACTTCAGTTCTGTTTGAGGTTATATACTGGATGTTTTTATTAGCCTGAACATATTGTGACACAAAAAATCTTAAAACTTCAAAAAAAAACAGAAACAGAAGTCACTAACTTCTGTTTAATGGCAGCAACAGAAACTGATAGTTTAAAATTTCATACGACACACAAAATCACCTACTAAGCACCATTAACGGTAACCCCTCCTACATCCTACAGCGCTCACTGTTATTTTTTTACAATCTGCACAAGTAACAATACTATCTGTGTATATAATTGAAACTGCCATCGAAATGTTTGTAATTCAGAAATTGTTGCAGAACCCATAATAAAGAATCCAATTTAACAGTATTGTTTTATAGACATCGGCATGTAGCAGTACTAGTAGCGAAATATCTGACGTATTTATAGATGGCCATTAACGAAGCAAGAACATCGCTCCGTATTTAATACATTTCAACAATTCCCTTTATCTAAGCTCCTATAGTAAACCCGCCATTCTAACCGCAGGGTTCGCAGAACAAAACGAAAGAGAAGCTAAAGATCACCGTTCGACGACCAAAATAGTGTTGGACTGTATTCAAAACTCTTTGGAATTACTACACTATTTGTTGCGATCGCCCATTCAGTAACTCACCGCGCCTCAGTAGATTATTGCAAGGGAAATATATGTTTGTTGTGATAAGTGTCCATCCGGGACATATTCTGAAGTAAAGCTTCAAGATTTGAGAAAAACATTAAATCTAAAGTTTGGAAATAACTATATTATACTAAGTTTACAACAAGACTAAGATCATAATGTCTAATATTGCTTGTGAAAGTCTATGGATTGCAGCGACCACTTAAACACAGGTGGCCTGCAAGCTCGTTTGCTACTTAATCTTCCATAAACGTAACGTATCGTATTGCTTTTGGGTTCCTCCTTACTACATTGTCAAGATGCAACTTACGAAGTAACTTTGTGTTCAGGTAGAAAATGGTAATGGAAAATGGTAGAACAACAGCTCGAACGGGAAGGTACCACTGGCGCCGTCATAATCCGCAATAAACCAATTCTTGTGTTTCACTTGAAGGGGCGCAGTGGCCGATTAATCTTATAAGCGAGACGACTGTATCAGTCTTCAGGAGTAACAACGCATCTATTCATAATATTAGAAAGGACATTAATGTTGTTCGAGGTTGGACATAGACTTACATGAAGTGCAGAGACCACTAAACATTAGTCGGGATGCATGCTCGTTTGCCATTTTTCCAACATAAACAAAAACTGAATGTTACTGTCTTAAGACCAACATCATGTGAATCTTGTGTGACAGGGAATGCATATATTTGGTTATATGCCAAAATTTCTATTCTCATGTTTCCATAGCGCGCTTAAATTCATACGGATTCCCATTTTAAAAATCGAAATCTGTCTTTAACATCTCTTCACCATCTAGTTTAAAAGCCGTAATATTTAGTTAACTATCTAAGAAAAATGGTTGTATGTAAGTTGGTAATATTTGTTTGACCAATATTATACGATTTTCATGAAATAGTGTAGCTACAGTTATTAATATCATAGCCCGAAGTTATAAGAAGATAGTTTGAAAATTTTCGTCGTTTATAATTATCTACTTATTAATAGAATATTATCAAAATATTTTTATGAATAAAATATATTACCGATGAGATCTGTTGAGCTTTCTGTCCTTAATTCATATAAAAAATATTATTTAATTCCGATACCTCTTTAAGTAATAGAAACCTGTAATGTTAAAGTAGGTACACATATTTTTAATCTTGACAATATAGAAAAATAGCAATGATATTTAACTTATATTATCCTATTAATTTTGTAACTTGTTTACCTATACCTTAAACCGATTCAGTAGTCAACATTTTAATGAAATTAGAAATATCGAAGTAGATGATAATAATAAATTGTTATCATCAACAGGAATACTGTTTTCATTTAACTGAAGATTTTCATGCCTGTTCTAAATGAATTAACTATGTTGATTAAATAAATAAACATTATTCAAAGCTTCAAACATAGTAAATACAAGTTTCCGTGGATACCGAATTACTAAGCAGCGTTACCAAATTTCCAAACCAAATGCTACTGTCATCCACCGTCCAAAATTTACATCGTAAATGTTGTGACGTCATCCGTGACTCCCAAATTCATGTTTGAATGCTTATGCTGAACGAGATCGCACATTGGAGTGCATACCGCATAATGGCACATTGCATATGCATGTTTGGGACAACATAATAGCTCGTTTTTCGGGTGTTATATGCATCTTCTCTGTTCAATTGTTTCCCTACCTTTTCGTACAACAACAGATATATCTGATTAACTTATTTTACAACCGATTTCTAAAAGGGAGAAATGCTCTATTTGTTTATTTTTTACGTGTGTTACTGAATAATCTCAATATTTATTATGCGATTTGGTAAATTCCTTTTTATTTTAAAAGGTATTTTTCCTCTTTAGTCCCCTTTAAATTTAAAGAGATTAAAGTAAGATTGAGAAAAGAGGAGATAACATTTTGAATTAGATTGATCTTCAACTAAGATAACAACACTTTATATATTTTTCTTGGAATTAATTTCTTTAAGTCGATTTTTTTCGTTAAAATGATTTTACCACGTTGCAGAAATATTCGTATAAACCATAATTATATTGGATGATTTCTATTATTAATACAAGTGTTTCACTGTTGCATTCTTTGTAAAAAATTCAAAATGATTTTCCATTTATAAAATAGCCAAGATAAATATATGTTTTCCATTATAAAAGTAGCCAACGGATGTATCTATCCAATTGGAGCGGCATCCAGTAGCGGAAGTTTAGATTTAAAAATAACCGCTCCGATCACCGTAAAAATATGAACGAATATTGCGATCCTAAAATAAGGTGTAGATTGTAAACCTATACATATAATAAAACTGTAACTGATCGCTGTCTGTACATGGCAATATATTTAAAAATTCATAATGGGGTGCCTTTATGTATGCAAGAGAACCCAATAAAATGATTTTTCATTTTGTCTGTTTGTCTGTATATCTTTATGTCTGTATGTTTGTGCACGCTAATCTCATAAACGGTTTATCCGATTTGAATGCAGTATTATGTTGTGATGTGATTCACTTATCATTTAGAGTTTTTTTTTATATAAATAGTTTACCAAATAAAGAAATTATGTCAATTTATGTAATGCGTTGCATTGCAATGAATCGTATTGTTTTGGATTATAGCCAGTGAACGCCTCTCTCCAACTGAAGGATAAGAGTTACGGTGGATTATAAGAGATGCGCTGGTATTTCCCCAATCGAGGTAATAGTTCTACTATCTGTAAACATAAATTACGAAAGAATATTTTCACATCATTTCATTTCATTAAGTATATAACGAATGTTACTTACGTGATTACATAATACAAAGTTAAATTTGGGGAACACTTGTGACAATTTGGCAAGCATTAAGGCAAAATTGATTGCCGAATTATTTGGAGTGTCCTTATTATTGAAGTTTGACTTTCCTTGCCAAATGTGATTTTAATTATCCCTTGATCTTTCTTTAAAAGACACATTGTACTATCACGTATGTTACTTGTAAATGTTATTTTGATGTTATTAATGAAAGAGTAAGAAACGGGCATTCAGATCACCTGATGTTAAGTGGTCACTGCAGCCCATGGACAACCTCGTCCAATCTCAAATAGAACAGAAGTTCTATTTAAGGATGGACG
>DWON01000323.1:0-36261 GCA_018251015.1 Phocides pigmalion okeechobee | reverse complement strand
ATTGTCATTCAAGATAGAGTAAAGCTGAAAAAGGATTCTAGAGTTACGCCTCTGACGAATAGTAAGCCACTTGAGTTGGCTGCGAAACTGAGATATATGATCATATTTACGAAGGCCAAATATGAATCTGATAGAATTGTTGAGAAGGCGCTCTAGTTTATTCAGAAGTGCTTCGGTTAGATCTGGGTAGCACACGTCTGCATAATCAATGATAGGAAGAATAAGGGAGTTGACCAGCATAAGTTTGGTCTTAACAGGGAGGAAATGCTTGAGACGGTATAACGATCACATAGTAACGTGGACCTTCCGGGATACTTCAGTCATATGCGGTTTCCAGCTTAAGGAGCTATCAATATGAAGCCGTATTCTAACTTCTTGTGTATAGATTCGAAATGTGTGGTAGCCAGGTGTCTTTATTCTACTTTATCTCGGAGGGAAAAGATTTTAAAGAAACCCGGAAAAATTCCTCGGTGACCACTTTCAGTGCTCGTAGTAAATTCCAGGATCTCAAAAAGAACGCAAATACTGTTTTCTAGTCCAACATCCAAGTAGGGCACACCTCAGAGGAGCTTCCCCAGCTCCTACGGCTCTGGTATGTGGCATTGGTGGGGCCATCCGCACTGACGTCCTTCCCAGAATCGCTACGTCATTAAGGGACCGCGAGCCTCGGCGTGTCTCTCTTTACCCCGGCAATTCTTAAGGAATCTACTATCTCCTGGGTTGTGCTCTACCGTTCAGACAGTGGGGACTGATTGTCGTCAAGTACTGACCTAAGATCGGTTAAGCAGTCATCGTTTCCATGGCCGGAGGTGACCTAGCCCAAGAGCGCCTGAGAGAAGGTGAGGGAGAACGCGCGTGAAGAGACCACAAAAAATGTACTTTATTTCTTAAAATAATTGAGTGGACAAGGCAGTACCAACATGGTGTGACGGAGATAACTCCCTGGCGGTGTTCCAAACGATAATTCACTTTCTGCTTCACTACAATCTGCCACCTTCGTCCTTGTTGTGATAAAGGTTTTGGATTCACGCCCGCGGGTACTCTGATATATTAACTTTTTATGATAGTGAACTAGTGAGCTCGGAATATACCGTGTAGAAAACTAGTGTACGATGTTTACTATGTTTTTAAATACTAAAGCCTTATAATGTTGCTATGTCCGCCTGTTTATTTGAAAACAGTAGAGAACGATTATTCTACCATCTGATATTAAATAGTTGCTATAGACCATGTACATCCAACCTCACACAGGACTGAAAACATAGATCTTCTTAAATAGGAGAGGTCCATGTAAGGTTGCTAATTCAATTACTACTACTATTAATCGTCTCACACGTCTACACTATCTTCTCTCTTTCATCCAGGCAATGAAGAAATGTGTTTAGAATTTCGTTTCATGTGAAAACAAAGCAGATCAAGAGTCATGCCCTCTTTGTAGTGACAGTGTACGCTTTACTCGATAAACCATGCTAGAGACGAATTAGACGCCACTTGAGTGTGTTTGATGTCGGTTCGTTTATCTTTTTTCTTTGAGTATTAGCAGCTACTTTGAAATAAACGCGTAAATGTGCTCGTAAATCGCGTTGTTTTAGTCAATTTTGATAGAAAATTGGGGTGCAACATGACCGGGCGGTGTTTCGGTTTTGGTTTTGTTTTGTATAAGCGATATTATCCAATTTTATTTATAGAGTAACTTGTATTTCTCTGTGTTCTTTTAAAATATGTAACTACCAAAATTCGTCTTTGTCGTGGAATTTTAGGGGTTGCGAATAACACAGCTGTGACATACAAACAGATGAACTTGAAGTCAGACGGACATAACAAAATTATAAGGGTTACTTTTATAGCTATTTTACTAAGGAACCCTAAAAAAAATAAGCAATATACCTATGCATATGATCCATACTACATACCCATCATATGGGTACATTATAATGTTGGTTAATGTGTTTTCTCTATAAGCTAAACTATAATCTTTTAAGCCACTTCGCTATATGAGTAGCTAAAGCCAGAACCACACGAGCTCTCCATTTGTCCCCAACCACATTGAAAAGCCTCTTGTAAATGCTTTCATTTCAAATGTACAACCGTTTTAGGCTGCGATTTGGTATGAACTTGCAACCGCACCGTTGTTTTCCCGTCAATTTGGGTCTCTTTAGCATAAGGGGCAGGATAAAGCTGCTTTCATTTTGCTATTGTTTCGTTTCTTTTTCAAAAAAATTAAATAGCAAGCAATTGCTCCCGTCTTTTATGACGTGAAAGTAGCAAATGGGAGACTGTTGGTATGGAGTTATTTTTTGGGTAAGAAGAAGCCAACGAGTAGCACGGCGGTAGGGGATCGTTGTAACCCTTTCATATCCACATTCAACTTCAACCAATAGCTTTATTCTGTAAGATCTATTTATTATCTTGAATCCGTCATGGGATGTCAGTCGTAATTTCTACATACAAAAGATAACAATGCCAATGGAACGTACTTCCGAGTATGAAAATGAGAGGAACTGTTGTATCTAAAGAATTTTAGTATTAGCCTCATTATGTTAGAGGATATGCCGTTGCGAACGTTTCAAAGTATACTTAAAATACACTTTTGGTTTTATTACCTACACGAGCGACCGCACTCATTTTTATACGTTACAATTGTAAACAAAAATTCCAAAAATATCCGGAAAATGGGTTATATGCATGTTGTGTGCGCTTGTATAAAAGTTCCGTGAAACTTGTTCAGCTATATCCAAGATTAGCACGTAGTGATTCGCAGACAGACAGAAATATAACTAGTTCTCATGACTTCCTCCAAAGAGAAACATTGCGTCATTTTCGTTAAAGTTGAAGTTACGCAGAATGTTTTTAAAAGTGTACGATTATTTGGTAACACAGGGATAAATAGATTTTTTGTCACATCTACGTACTGATATAAATAACTGCTTTTTTTTAATGATAAGAGTAGCAAACGAGCATGCAAACCACCATGATGTTAAGTAGTCGCAGCCCATAGACATCCACGTACGAACACAAACACGACCGAAAACCTATCCGAGCTCGAACGTAGATACGTTGCTACCCCTGGGGACTAAGATGGTCCCCTCGCTTCAAAGTGTAGCCGGCAACTGCACCTCTCCAACCGAAACACAAGTAATGCTTTACGGCGGAATATGTCTCCCCGGTCGAACTATAGTTCTCCCACCTTTAAAAAATGTTTCTTTACCAAGATTCCCTGTATAGTTTTTTACGTGAGAAAAGCAACTAACCAGCAGGCAGCACCTGATGTTAAATGTTCCGCACTTCCATGGACAAGAACTGCTTTATAGCGCAGCGGTAGTACTTCGCAGATCGATCTGCGATTACACCTAGCCACCTAGCATCTTAATCCTCACAAGTATTACATATAAATGACCTCAGATGAGGCACAACTGTTTGAGGTTGCAAATCGATGCCTACACAGCGTCTACTTATATCATGACTGTTTGCTACTTTTCTCATATAAAAAATATAATTTTATACTTGTATAATTATTTTTGAATATTTCTTTGTGTACTTCCGCGGCAGAGATCTTATATGGTACTGTGTGTAGCTTTGTATATTTGTTAAGTTTGTGTACAGCCACGCGATCAGAACGTTCGGCGGCGATAACACGTGCTCGGCTCACGTCGAAGCGTCGCTATCTGCCGATCTCCGATAGCGCTGCTCCTTTCGAGTAGCATTATCGAAACACCTTGTAGGTGCTTACACTGTAAGATTTCTACTTTAGAAACATTTAGATTTGACAAACTATACCCTCATAACCCGCCGTAAAGCAACATGTTTTTCATGTATTGTATTTCGGTTGGGGAGATGTGGTTGCCGGATACGCATTATTGGAGACCACCATCTTAGCCCTCAGGAGTAGGAACGCATCCGCATCCATCCTTAAATAGAACTTCTGTTCTATTTGAGATTGGACGCGGTTGTCCATGGGCTGCCGTGACCACTAAACATGAGGTGGCCTGCATGCTCGTTTCTTACTCTTTTACAATAAAAAAAAAGTCCCTGCGTAGTGTAGCGGTCGGTTTATCGGACCAACATGCAGCTTCGAGCTTAACATCCAACTAGGCAGACATCTACTAGTGGCTTGAGTGTTTTTTTATATAGAGGAAGAGTAGCAAACGAACATGCAAACCACCTGATGTTAACAAGTCGCAGCTCATAGATAAATCCTATCTGAACTCGCACGTATGTATACACGTTGCCACTCCTGAGGACTAATATGATCGCCTCGCTTTAACGTGTAGCCGTAAATCGTATATGATTAACAAAATCGTCCTTAACTCAAGGGTATACTCAACTGGTAACAATATTAGATATGATATATCTCGTAACAAACATGATTGTGTTTCCATTAATAATAAAATATGTTATAGAATGCCTACTAGGGCTTATTGGCGTAATCCTACCTAACTCTCTCTCTCTCTCTATTTCTAGATACCGAACTAAGGCACGTAAATGAGTCACATTGTATCGTTAAATCGAATCTTATGACAATTTGTTGTCAATGATACAAATGATAGTCGTTAAACCTAGTTCTATGGGCAGTTTGACATTAGGTAAGAGTTTGTCACTAAGCCCACTCATAAGCCCACTAACTCCATCAATACGTTTTGGAATAGTGGTAAATTATACTTCAGTTCTCCCCCATATCAGAAAGACCAATACTCAGTGAGACATAAAAAGCCACGTATATTATTAGAGTACACCAAAACCCGCTGGAGCCAATCACCGTGTCCCCTAATCCGCAGATATTGAATGCGAATACAGTGGGTTACGTTAATTCCTCGTTTGTCTGCAGCGCGCGGTACTTGTTTAGATGCTCGTGGCGCCCTCTGCGCGTCGCCGGGGACTCGTTACATTTACATTTAGATTCGACTTCTTTACGCGTACGTAGACGGCTCTCGACTGACTCATGTGATTTGTACTGATTACCTTGCTTATCTCGACTACTAATGTTCTTAGTTTATGTAATGTAATCTATATATACTTAATTAACCAAAATATAACGACAAAAACCCTGCTGTTTTAAGGTCACTGCTATATATAGATTAATTAATTATGCAAATGTAAGTAAATACTTCTTTTATTACTTAATACCAATTATAGTAAAAGCCTAAATAATGTAGAGGTTTAACGTGCCCATGCGGTATAGTGACAAAAACGATACTCGTATTTTCGCGCTAAATAGCGATCGCAATTTTCTTCGCGAGATTTGAATCAGCTCTTTCGTCCCCATTGAAAGCATTGCCGCACTCATTCCTGTCTATAACAGCAGTGCTTAATTCTAATGTGAGAGATGCGATAAAGGTTACTCTTAAATAGTATTTCAACTTATTGCTCAGGAGTAACAATGCATTTGTATCTTACCACACGAAGAACTACAATCAAAGAAAGTATTTGTGATTGATCACATTAATCTATTGACGATAGTAATTAATGTACATCAGATGGTTTAAAAAGTTTATTGATCATTCATCTTCCACTTTAAATAGGTCGGGCTTTTGACCATTAGTGAAATTGGTAATATTTGGAAACCAATTCTCTGCTCTAAAGTTACTAAATCTTATCGCTATCCGCTCTCTCGACTGCTGCGCTTGTCACCGTGTTCCAGCCACCGATAGAGTGTCGCAAAGGAGATCGTGTGCGATAATTTCCGGTTTATCTGCGACACTTGTGCTCTGAGACACTTGTTTACCTTCCATGAGACACATTCTGGACGAAAAGGATTGTGAGCGTCTTAAGAGTTTAAAATGAAACGTATATACCCACATTGCAAACACTAAGCTACACTTATATAAAAGTAAAGAGTCTTTTTGTAAAATAAATACAAACATGATAGTCTCGACAACTATTCATTTTTTTAATTATATAGAGGCCTGGAGCATAATCTACCACGGTGCTCTCATATTGATCAAGATTTATAGGTGAGAGAACTATAAATCGACCGAGATGGTACCACCGCCACCCTCATAATCCGGCGTAAAGCATTACTCGTATTTTATAAGTATATCGACAACAACCAAATACGGTTTACTGGTATACGCTCTCTGATTTTTCCAAATCGTCCATACAGCCTCCGCCATGGTTTTACAACTTCCCATCTATAGTACCCCCTGAATCAAGGAACATTAAGAACTTTCCACTAGCGATCATCCATCCAACTCCCGGCTGCGCCCGTCGTCGCCAACTGTGTCAATTATTTATACTCCACGCAAACCACGCGCTTCAATGGCAATATGTCGGGATCCAAATATATACTTACCACAATTATGTAGCCATGAATGACTTACACGCACAGCGGCGCTCAGTGCCTATATTTGTAACCTTGTACAAACTTACCCTGACAAAGGACCGGGCACACAAATGAATAAATTATCAACAGTGTGTACTGTGTATTGTGTGACCAATACCGCTGACTACGCATTGTATTTTAGTTAACGCATTCAATAGTAACCTTGGAGCCAAAGCCAAACCAAATTCAATTCGGTTAGCCACAAACAGAGCAACATATAAGTGAATTATAGGTGATCTGTAATTGTGCATTGACTGGCGTCGTGCGTTGCGTATTATTCAACTGACGCCGCGTGTTTGCGGCTGGCGCACCCAGCGCACGCACACCTCCCCGTATTTGTTTGGTGTTGATGGGTAAACATTGCTCCCGGCGCCTCACCTCTAAGCAGAGTTCTAACTAGAGGATGCAAGTGATCTATTGTGCGTGTTCTAAGTAAGAAATGTCATTCATTATGTTATGTAACGGGTACTCACGGGGAAACCGTTGACAGCTGCTACTCACCAGCATAATGTATGGATTCCGCAATATATCAGTTTAAAATCGCATAAAAAATGTCATCCAATTATCATGCAACTTATATCAGTTTCATTTGGCCTGCAAGGCATTAGCGCATTGAATGTAAAAAATGTCTTAACGTCCTATAGTTAACATGTGTGAAAGCTGTTGGTCACGAGAATAAAATGTTTTCTTTTAACGTCACGTCAAGGTGACGCTACAAAACATTCGACATGCTGGACTTTCATAAGAAATGACACAATCGCGTTCTCTAGTTAGATGAGTATTCCATGCTCATAAGCAACCTATTCTTTAAAAGTAAACTTGACACTTATTGCACATATTCTGAATTGGGTTGCAGGAAGATAAATGGAAATTAATTACTCCTTCACTCATTATACTCTTCAGTGGTATTGATAAAATGCGCTTATCTTTATCATTATTACTGTAATTGACTACTAATTTGGCAAAGGGAGATCTCCTTCCAGGCGAGTTCATGTCGCCTGGAAAGCGGCTGTGCTCCGATAGTTTCATTTCGGAGTTTTTATATATGCAACATATTTAGAAAACTTCGATAGCGTGATTCAGGGGTCGTGTGACGCTATCTCTTGTCGAGTAGCGGAAAGTCGCCAAAATAAGTTCCATAGTTCTAATGACTGCGTGCCACTTTTTGATAATAAAAATAGCTTACATAAAGTATTTTACGTAATACTGAAAGTTATGAAATGATTAGTCCCACGGCTTAACCAGAAAAAAACCGATCTACGCAGTTAGATAAGCAACGTCGTTTATAGTCGCAGTTTTAACGGGTGACCGCTAGGGGTTAAAATTCGTAAACGCTTTTGTACTTCGAAGAACATTTTAACTAGTTGGCCTTGGTTTTTATAATTGTACAGCAGTCATTAAACTTTATCGGAGGCTTTATGAGCAGCTTAAAATCAATGAAGCGGGCTGTTCGCTAGCTATTATATTCCTTCACCAAATCTTATTAGTAAAACGTAGTGGTATCCTTAAGGTATCCTCTAGTTATAGCAATAATTGCAGCATTCTCAGCATTGTATATCTCGAAGTATAATAAACCTATTCCCATACTATGGAATGTAATAAGTAAGACTGTCCTGTCTACACGGACTCATCGGACCTCTGTGTTTATTCCGTACTCTTCTCCTCAAATCTGGCGATAAAGCTGACGGGCTACCCGATGAAAAGTTATCATCGTCATATATAGACATTTGCAACTGCAATTGAGTCGCCAATGCATCGCCGGTTTTCAAGGAGAATTCGTTTTCTCATTTATTGAACAACACGATGTCATAGCGTTTGGAGAACAGAAAAGAATCAGACTTGATCTACATCTTACACGTACTGGGTCAAAAAGAATAAATAAGCTGAACATTGAAAGACAACGAGATTCCTACGAGATGTATGCGATAGAGGAAGAATAATGTGTCCTCAAAGTGTAGTATCAAAAAGTTCTCAAAAGATTCACTTTAGTAAAACCAATAGCACGAATATGGACCTTATCGTGACTTTATATTCGTAACATTTTTAAAAATGAATCGTTTAGCTACGCTTTCATTATTTTTACGAGTGCATCACACTAACAATGTTGTAGGGGTTAATTTTATTCGAACGTTAAATTCCTAATAGAGTTGTAATGGTCTAAGATGTAGCGATAAGATTAAACCATTCTGTGAGGAAGTGTAGTTTAAAATGGACGACTTTTTAAACCTTTTGGTCTTAACTTTAAGTCACATTTACGACAATCAAAATACAATGCCAAAGTTTTTGTGTATTTGCACTCACAATATAATTGGTACTAATTTAAAAAAATAGTACCTCGCAGCGATGACTACGCCCACGAAAATGCAACTTTTTTGACTACAACACACTTCTTAACTCCACCAGTTTGACACCAGATTCAAAAATCTTTACGAGGCCGACATCTGAAAGCTGGATTTAGATTTGCCTCCTGGGTTTGGTTGTGTGTACGTACCTTTGTGTGACCACAGCATCCATCACGTAAATCTATCTATCTAAGGTAATTCTTGTGTATGGTGTGCTCTAGTATAGAAACTATTGATGTAAAATCATTATTACAAAATGTTACATATGTATGAAATGCTGAGTAACTTGTTAGTAGTCATACTGGAGAATAAAGTAATAGAGTAGCAAAAGTATTCAGTCCACCCGTTGGTCAGTGGTCACTTCGGCCTATAGACATTTGTAACAGACTTTAAATAGAACAGGAAGGCCGTATGAAGTCTAACTTAAGTGCTAGTCTTGACTAACAAGATGTCCGCCTCATATGTGCGCGGAACTACATCTTTTAACCGAATCAAAGGAAGGAAATAGATGTGCCGGTGGTATCTGCTTGATCATTTTATAACGATTGCATTATTTTCCAATTTTTAATGGTGAGACGTGTATTACAATGATATTTTAAAGGTGGGAGAAATATAGTTCTACCAGGGAGGTACCACCGCCATCTTCATAATCCGCCGTAAAGCATTACTTGCGTTTCGGTTGGAGAGGTACGGTTGCCGGAAACACGTTCGAGCTCATTTAGGATTTCGGCCATGTCTATGGTTGTACATGAATGTCTATGGGCTATGACTACTTAACATCGGGTGGTTTGCATGCTTGTTTGCTACTCTTCTCACATAAAAAAGAAGTTTAGATTTTTTACCGAATGTTTTTACGAAAGAGTCGTCTGCGTTGGGCCTTAAGTGCGGCGCGTGGAGAAATGGCCCGAGCGCCGTCCACTAGATTACATCAAGTGAAGTTTATGCTAGTTAACTTACATTTTAATGCTAAAAACTTTTCGGGGCTTAAAATCATCCTAAATTCAGGTCTTGTAGAATATTTTTACAGAAATTATTTTTATTTTCATTATGAACATCCGCGAAATCTATAATTAAAAGAATTTAAGCGTTTTTCGATTCAGACACCCCATTCCAAAGTTATATTTAAGTATGTTAAAAATTTTAAATTTCAAGTTGTGGATGTTTTATGTAAGAGGAAGCAATGACCTTGATAGAAATTATATCTTTAGGTTACACGGTGAACCGCACAATACGAACATCGAATCCGTTGCTATAACTGAGAGCTCAAAGCGGACATGATATACCCTAGTAGCTATATATTTCTTTCGGCCGACGTGGTTTCATTATACAATCAGCGTTATAGAATTGTTAGGTGACAGACGAGCGGTCGTTGCTTTTGTTACCGGCGACTCGTATAATTGAAATTTTTGCAGCATTTCATTATTCGTTCCCCAATTTTTTCATTAAACTTTCCAACATGGAGAGCGGAAATACGCGAATTGGAACAAAATAAATCCTTTACAAAATAAAATCATAAAAATCGAATTAAAACAGGCAGTGGCAGTACAAAAGTTTTAGCCCGAAGCGGTCATGTTCCAAATTAAATTGAATGTACGCTGGAAACGGTGAATAAACTTTACACGATATAGGAAACAATTTTAGAGAGATAATCAATTTAAAAATCTGGCGCTAAGCGGCAGAAATGGTCACCCGAGCGAGCGGCGCGCGTCCCGCGGTGATCGAGTTACGTCACGTCCAACTAAAACACCGGAGGCCAGATATGAGTAACTCAATAAAATTGTGTGAGCTGCACTGCTTCCATGAACCGGCTCGCAGATCAGCTCAATTTGTGCCTTCATCTGGATATAATCTATGACGCGAGTGAAGAAATGCGGTCTCCTGCTGCCAAGTTACCTGACTGCGGCGAAGACCAACAGGAGGGTTTGTTCGACCGTGTCTACGTATATTCTGTAATTAGTACCAAACAGACGAATCGATTTTGAAAAATTATACATTTCTAAATAAATCTTGATAATGCGTGTAATATAGAATAAATTAGAAATTAAACAAAAATAGAAAATGCTGATTTACATTATTTTTATTTCATACATGCATCAAGTCAATACCTTGTTGAAAAAACTAACAATTAGAAACATCTATTTCGGACGACGACTGAATTACTATATTGAATTGAACTACTTAATTACTCACCCAATTAACAAAAAAAACTTAACTTATTATGCACCATAACCTTCTTCAGGAATCACTCTACCTGTTGTTGAAAACTGTGAGAAAATCCGTCCAGTACTTTTTGAGTTTATCTCAAACAGATATTATTTATTTTCACGAATTATTCTATTTTTTTGTTGAACTCAACGGTTTAAGCTTTTATGATATTTTAATCACTTCAGTACTGAGTTACACTATACGAACACTAAATCCAACCACCGTACTCAAACGAGTCCACTGGATTTTTTTATTGTGGTTAGCGTAGTGTTACGAATCGGAATTCCTCATCCTCTGAAGTGAAAACTGTTCAAAATAACAATTTTGCAATGTTTTTACAAATATACAGGATATTAAGTAGTTCCCAAGCATTTTCTATTACAAGTTCAACTATAATCCGGTTCTAAATTTACAAATGGTTGTTTCAATTGTATAAACGCAGTGAAAAGCCTCTTTTAACCGACTTGTAAAAAGGAGAAAGGTTATTATTTCGTCAGAATGTTTTATTTTTTATGTACGTTAACACAGATTATATTATTTACTCAGTGAATCGATTTTGATGATTCTTTTTTGTTCGAAAGTGTTTCTAGTGTAGTCCCATTAAATTTTGGTATTGTTTTGAAGATCCATAAGGAAATCATGATCAAACAGATTTTTTTTATTTAAACTTAGTTATTTTTATGCTTCTTAAGAAGTTGCTTCGTAGGTAGGTAGGTAGGTAAGGAGGTAACGTCATGTAAGCTTGCTTAAAATCCGGTGGTGTGGTCCATTCAATCAACATTCCATTAAAATTATTCCTTACTTTGTAGTGCTTCAGAAAATCGATTATACTTTTTAGGAAAAACTACCGACTTCAAAAAAGGGGCAGGTTCTCAATTACGGCTGTATTTATTCATATTCTCATCATTCAACTTTTGATTTGGATAAATATTTTTGTTTGAAATTATATACTTAATTTAATAAATGTTACACAATCTAAGGGGAGCCCGTTCCCATGCGACATGGTGCAAAATATCCTGACTGCATTCCCGTGCCAAATAGCGATCGCAATTCTCTGTGCAAGATATGAACCAGCCCTCTTGTCACCAGCAACGTCGGTCAAGCATGAAAGTTATTGTTTACTTTTTTTGGTATAGGACCTCACGGACCTTAATAGATCCCAACAGATCAAAGGTTGCAAAACCAAGGGAAGCTATCACCTAAACACGGCTAGGTAGAATATAAGGTATATGAACGTGTAAATATAAATTATATCATAAATTTTGCCACATCATTTCAAATAAGTAAATAATGTTTGTTTGGATAAACTATTTATAATATTCCAAAGCATAATGTTTTTCCCAAAGTCAAATCTTACCGTTAGCTCGCTTGATTGATCACCGCCTCTCGGCCCCAGACTCGGGGGCCCGGGGACCCGGGGCCCGGATTCGTGTCGCGCGACAATTAGCTCGCTAATTACTTTAATGGATAGGTACGCAAAATAATTAAATATTTTAGACGCCATATTTCACTAACTTTTATGCCCTATAAAACTAAATGTTAGTTAATTTGAATTCCGCGAATTGGGCCATGAAAACAAGTGGTAAAAAATATATGTTGAAAAAATTTAATAATATGTTATACTTTTACGCGCACAACCTGCGCGTAGAGCGTTACGGGCAACAAAATTAAGCAACGTTAGTCATGGTAGGAATTTGAATGGTGACCGCAAGTAGAGAAACTTCATATGCGCATTAATGCAGTCATCATCATTCATCATTCGAAAGATATTTTAAACGGTCCGAACAGTTATCAAGAGATATCGGTCATTAAGCCAAGTTGGAGGACAGGTTGATAATCTTTATATAGCATTTAAAAAGCTAACGAGCCACCTGTCCAAATGATGGTTAGTAATTAAAGCCGTCTATTGACCTATGTAATTAACCTAAAATAGGATAAAAATCCTTCGTGATATCAAGCAGGCATTAATTACCACTCTACTAATTCGCTGCTCACGTTACAAAAATAAACGTGTGTGTGTACTTATGTACGAACGTAAGAAGTTATACTTCTTTGGCGTAACAAGATAAAAACCTTTCTAAAAATGTATCCTTTCCGTTGTCCAATGTCTGTTAAATAATACAAATAATAGAAAAAAAGGTAGTTAATACAAAAGTTAAAACAAAGTTTTATTATAACTCATTACCAAGTTAAATAAATTTTATTAAAATATCATAAATAAATTAATTATTTATAATTGTATGTCGCTTCGCAACTTATTAAATTAACGACAGTAACGTTGTTACTACAAAACTAACTAATTTTATGGTGTCGGTTTTTCGTGATGGTAGTGCGCGCCTTGTTAACATTTACTTTCATCCTTTTTCCTAACGCGCCAAAAGAAGTATAACTTCAAAAATATAAGTGCACATCGGGGAAATAAGAAATGATTATGAAGGAACTGCGACCCGTCCGGCTTCGCACGCGTGCATCTATGACATCACATTACAAATCTCTAACATTTTCGGCGGTTCACTACTATTATATGCATAAACCTTCCTTTTGAATCACTTTATTTATTGATGAAAACCCGTAGCGTAGTTTGAAAGATCTAAGCGTCGAGAGGGCGGGTAGCGACATTGTTTCATACTTTGTAGAGATTCTACACTGAAAGTCGAGACTTTGTTGAGTAAGCTACATTCTCATAAAAATGGAACAACAGGTGAAATAGTTAAAGCAATTGTAGCTGATTAGTCCACAAGAGTTCACAATCCCAATGTTTTTGTACAAAGCGCTTTGTTCTCGGCTCCGGATATAAAAGCGCTTTGTTTGGCCGCAAGTAGGCCAGCCGCACCTATTACGATATTCGTCCACTAAATAAACTCCGTAAGCAATATCAAACATTACATCGTAATGCTGACATAGGTATCTATATATATGTCTTATATCTATATGTATGTCAACATAGGGATCGTTACACAGAAATTATTTAATAATAAATAAATAATATAGAATTGTTAAACATTGTAGTTCTAATGCGATAATAGAAACCGTGATCGGTTACAATTTCATTATTTGTATATATCAGTCACAATTCCTCTAACAGTGTAGGAAAGTATCTTAAGGAAGCCAGCGTACCTGAAATTGTTCAATAATAGTGGTGGCTATGAGACAGCAGCAGTGGGAGAGCAGTTTCATAAATTGACGATGACTCAATTTTGTCATTATATTGGAAAAGATGAAGATTTGAAAAAAAAACTTAAGAGTTGACTGGAGAAAGTACTGAATAGACCTTGTAACAAGTTAATAACAAAATGTTTTAAGAAAATAGTAATACACCTATGTATTAAGTACTGACGATATTATTATGTCTTACTAACCTGTCACTAGTTCTAGGCTATACATGCATGGCTTAGTTTGCTGGACAGATGCCAGGGTCACCGCGACAAGCGGATGAAAAACAAACATACAGCCAGAAGAAGAAAGCTAACAGTTTTAGAATTTTCGCTAACTCTTCTGTTTTTCGAGTAGTACCTAATTCCAAACAAATAATATAATCCGTTCAGAATTTTTTACTCTCTATTATGTCGTGTCGTGAATGCTATTGAAGCTATGATAACATATAATGTATATTTAATCACGTTCCTTCTCAGGAGTAGCAACGCCTCTAGCCTTTTGTGGTGTTATGCCCAAAGATAGTCTTCTGGTCTTCGAGATCAAATATGGAGGAGTGTTTATACACTATAAGGACTGCAGAAGCTACAACGCGTAAACTATAGAATTAAATAAAAATGAAATTTAAATACCTGTATACCCATAAGTTTGATGTGTACACTGGATTTTTCAGTTACATGTATGATGCTAGAGTATTTATTACGTCATTTATAATAATTTCTTTTTCCTGATTTCATTACAACCTTGAATAACAGTTCATAGAAAGAGACTTGAGATAACAAAACCATAGCTCATCCGGGCCTGAACCAACGATACCCTCATAATGGTAAAAATGATAATGATATACGGAAAGACGGACGGAACTATGGACAAATTATAAAATTTGCTTTTTACTCATTTGGCTCCATTTTATTGAAGTTGTTCATAGTATACTAACGAGTAACGAGCCAGTACAGTTAGTTAGGAAACTGGAGAGCCGCCAGCGCAAAGCGCAGAATTGAATCACGTCGTGGCGACGGTCTGAGGAGCCCGGGTTCGACGCTGTTCAACACTCTGCAAACTGCGCATAATATGTGAATTCAATACGATGATTTTGTGACGGAGGGGAATATCATATTACATTATGATTTTGTGATTTCAAAGTGGGAGAACTATAGTTCCACCGGGGTTGTACCACCGCCGCCGTCATAATCCACAGTAAAGGATTACTTGTGTTTCGGTTGGAGTGGTGCGGTTGCGGGTCACACTTTAAAGCGACTATCTTAGTCCTCAGGAGTAGCAACGTATCTACGTTCGAGCTCAGACAGTATGTCGGTCGTGTTTGTGGTTGTAAGTGGATCAGGTGGTTTGCATGCTCGTTTGCTACTTTTCTCACATAAAAATATATATACCAAACAAATTAGGGACTTTACCTAAGAACTTTTTACTTTATGAATTTGTATTTCATTATTATTTTTTGGTATTGAAGAATCTTCTATTGACACGTTTAAGAAAAAAAAGGTTTTGTGTGTTTTAGCCAGGAGACAAAGTTAAGCGCGCCGACGTGACACATAATTTATTATAATAATATTTTATAGGACGCCATCTATCGCTCTTGACTTAATCAATAGATGTTGTACGCAGATATCATCGTTTCTCGGTCGTTTTCGCAAATACAATTTATTTGACTACATAAAACATTGTTTATTAATTATATCAAAGAAATACAACTTCTTGAGTGTGGAAAGTTACCCACATGATGTTTGGCAACAGGGAGATCTTCTTTCAGGCTGGTTTCTCAATGCCTGGGGAGCGGCCGTGCTCCAATAGTCTCATTTCGGAGTTTGTATATACGTAACATGAAAACTTCGATAGCGTGATTCAGGATCGTGTGGCGCCATCTCTTTTCGAGTAGCGGAAGGTCGCCACATGATGTTTATTCATTTGGTGAAAGCAATTCTTACTATGAACTCTTCGAATTATCGGCAATCAAAAATCAAAAATAGTTGTAGTAAATTGGCTACGGAACCCTAAAAAGCACATGTGCCGTCGCTCCAAACGTGGCCGGTCTTCCGTGATATAGTAGGGACTGGCTCGCAACCAGACTATGTTTATATTTTATGAACCGGCTGTAATGGGTTTAGAGAGTAAATGGACTCCGGAAATTTAATAAAACAGAAATATATCTTACGAAATCCTGACTGCAGTATTAATGCTCAAACTTTTAAGCTATATTTTTTTCACTGTAGAACTTCATGTATTTAGTACGCCATTTTGTGTCTTAAATGACTTAGTTTGTCTTGCCGTCAAGTCGTGATATATTTTTACATAACCAACATTGAAAAAATAATAATAATTGTCCAATAAAACAAGTAACTTACACCGTTATCAGGCGCAATCGCTGACCAATCGCAGGACTCACGTAATTTTCAATGACTCGTTCAAATCAGGCTATTATTACGTTAGCTCACATAAATTCGTCCCTTCAACTCTTACCAATATCAAAAAATACGATACTATTACTCTCACGTACACTACCTCTCCACTTATAGCAGCGCGTGACGAGAATCCCGCGCGGCCGGATATCCAGGGACACTCGTATTTGCATTCGCTCAAATCTTTACACGAGCCAATTATGTAATAAAATATATTACCTCGTTAGCGACCTTCGTAACGAGGGTTCATCAGATCTACGCCTGAAGATTTTTAGACGCCCGCTTTAACGGAATTCAACCGCAAACACAGCTCTATCCGGCCCGCACTAGACCAGCCGTGGTCAGCTCAGCGGTCGCTTATTGCAACACGTCACGTACGGATTAACCGAACGAGAACAAATTCGCTCACATAGAAAGTTTTTTCGTTACAAAGCTACATTGGGACTGTACTTGTGACTAATACGAACTGAACATTGACAACATCCAGCTGAAAGTTTCTATGTAAAATTTGCAGGCTATATTGTGCTTGGCGGTAGCAGCTTCAAAAAGCTGAAGTTTCTACATTAAAAAAAAATGTTTTTTACCCAAAGTCAAACTAGAACAAGAAACAATGTAAATTAGATATACCCCTATTTGTTTATCCACTCTTATGTTATCTGTATGATGATCTATTATTATAAAACAACTTTTGACGGTTTTATAGGTATAATGCAAATTCAATAGCCCTTAAATTAATATATGACGTAATAAACCAGTTTATCCGCAAGAATTTACATTTGATTTTTCTTAGTAAAGCTCAACTTAATTTTAGGTCTACAAGTTTAAAAATTCCTTATGTGTTCTTTGACTCAGCTCAACATAAATCAACTCTAAATGACTGAAGTTTACTTATAACCTAACTCGAGCAAAATTATCTCCAAAATTCCTCTTTAAAAGATGTAGCCGAGATATTGTGACGATATGATCAGATCTTCGGGATATTTCAGTCCATTACAGAACCGAAACCGTACGAGAGTGGGGCTCAATAAAGTGCGCAATTTTGTCGTAATCTAAGTTTGTAAGGCGCCGATAGAGAGGGCATTCCGAGAGACATTTACGAGAGGAACCCTCTCGTTTCAAATTCGAATGGCTGTCATACATTACCAGGTCCTAACGCTCCCGCGCTCTTATTTTTTATTGTAATGATATTTCTTACGGAGATGTTTCCTTAGTTGCGTTGTAACGTCACTCCCCTATGCCCTCCATCCTTTTACTCAGTTTCAATGGCCACATAAACTTTGATTTATTCACAAAATTGACACGAAATCCAATAATACGTTTACAAGGGTCGTAGTAACATTTAGGAACAAGAATGTTATTTGAGCTTCATGGCGGAAACCTTCTTATGTAACGGTCTAATTACTTTGAAAATATATAATGTTACCTTACGGTATTTTGTATTATTTAAACTTAATGTAATGGCTAATTGGTTACGCAGCGGTATCATTATACTGTTGACCTTGTACATCTCAGGAAAGTTTGAAAAAGGAGAAAATATTTAGCACTTGAATGAATACTACCAATAAATGTATAATAGGTAAACTTTAAAATTGCAGGCAAACATTTTCTTATTTCTCAAAAACATATGAGCATTGCCTTTAAAATTTAATATTTTCTGCAATATGTAAAATTTCCTTTCAAATAAAACCCAAAAATTCTCATATCACTCACAGAAATTCCCACGAAATAACATCAAAGCCGCGAGCGTTCTGAATGTCTGAACGGATACAACGTCGATGTCGGATCAGTGATTCCAGTCGCGGATATCATTCCATGTTCCCCGTAATACTGCCATAGGTATCCACAATCCACACATTATTTTCTGAGAAACCAAATTGTTCCACTAAAAAGGGTTAGCAAGGTTATGTAACATAACATTACGACGACCTCTTTCTATATATAAATGACATTGATGGCTTTCCTACTTGTATTTTCTTGTATTTTACATCAGTAATCGAATAACTGGTTACTAAGACCCATGTTTATTTAAAGCAATTAAAAACAGAATATGAATATACTTTACATCACGAATACTTACTTAATAATTAAATGGGAACCGGTGTTACAGTGTTACATAACAATTTATTAGAACAAGATCCTTTAATATTTAGTACGCCCATCATTTTAGAATATCGTAGCGTGCTACTGAGTCTATCAAGGTTTGGTTTGTACGAAGTAGTGTATCTACCACAGTCATTATACTTATATGTATTTAATATAATTTTATACACATATGATCCTCCTTGACGTGTCCGTCCACGGCGGACCTGGCTAAACTGCTAGCTACTACGCATTATTACGGCATGTGCGCGACAGTCACTTGCAAAGCCAAAATAGTAGATATACATATTAAAACAAAAAGGTAGATTATAATGCGCCACCAAAAAAATCTACGCGATAAATAAATTGTGCGAGAAAAAAAGAGGTAAAAAGACATGCAGGAAATGTGTTCTTCAGCAGCAGGAATACAAAGAAACATGTCATAAACAATTGTCATTGATTAACGATGCATATTTTTGAGAATTGTTTGTTTAATGTTTTGATATTTGATGTTTGTATTTTATCAGTGTATATCGAAGTAACTAATCCACGTCAAATTTTTAAACAGGACGAAATGATTGCCTGTTTTCGTGAATAGATTCGCTGTTACTCCTGAGGATCTCAGGTGTCTCTCTTATAAGTGTTACCGGCAACCGCATCTCTTCAAATGAAACACAAGTCCGATTGATGCGATCGATGCTGCGATCGACTGTTAGGGCAACGGTGGAACCTCCCTTGTCAAACGGATGTTCTATTTTTTTTACCGGTTCTCGACTTCAATTCGATTTTGATAACCATACGATGATTATTGAATGAACACGCCTTATCTTAAAAGACAGGTGATAGGTGGCATAAGGAAAGTTCGACCAGAAGTATACCACTATCACCTGTATGAGCACTTGTGAAGCAATTCTTATGTTTTAGTTAAAGAGGTTTGGGTTACCGGATAAACTTATAAATGGGGCTGACATATTAATCATCAGAAGTAGCTGAGCGTCAACTTACTTCAAACAGATTTTCATTCCTATTTGAGTGTAATGTCACTAACTTGAACTACTTTTTATATTTACAGATATATTACTACTTAAAATCCAATAGCCTGCATGTTAGCTGCTAATCTAACATAAAAAGCTAGATGGCAAAAAACATCTCTTTACAGGTAATTATATCTAATATGTATCTGTTTTTCTATCTATTCTCCATCTAATATCTAACTTGCTATAGTTCCAATGGACTCCGAACCAAATTGACAGCAAAAAGATACTTCTAACAGCTCATCTTATCTGTACTTCGTGAAGTATAGTTAAGATGCTGTACCTGTAAATATATCATAGTGATCAACTTGAGTCAATCGATCGGCCGCAAGCCGTAATTAGCGGCATAACGCATCGCCTATACATGTGATTGTCTCGACGCCACACTGATGTGATTATGTCTTGCTACCACATTAATTGTGTTGATCTCCAGCCACCTTGCTTGATTAACCTAGTGCCAGGTTTGTTCGGTGTCAATAGTCAACACGCTTGGTTGTTGTTGGTAGATTGTTGGATTGTCATCGAGATAAGGATAATTGTGAATTATTGCATTAGGGGAAAATGTCATGGTTTAATGAAAAGGATAGTAAGTTGTCTATTGGGCGACAAATTTCGGAACGGTTAAAGTTATTCCCATAGTCTAGTTGGATCAAATTCTCTCCTCGCAACTTTTGAAGCTGCTGACTCCAGCATGCAACTGGAACGTGGATTAAGTAACGTTCATTCTGACATTATTTTTTTATACAGTCCATAACATTATAGTATTTTCTTAAATCCTTCAGATTCAGATCCTGTGTGTTTTGCCTTTAATAGTTTTCAGGATGAAACGTTACCGTAGTTCGGGTGCGTTAAGAGACTGTAGACTTCGTCATAATCCCTCATCATCATCCCCCTTTACTCAAACAAGTGTTCCTGGATGTGGATATCACTATAGATGGACAAATGTCATCGTCTGATAAGGCCCAAGTTGGGATCTTCCTCCACTTATTGTTAGTTAAAAAAGATCTAATCCTATAGCTCCCCCGAGACAGAGAAGATATCAGGAAGCCGCGGATAACTTTTCATTATAACCATCTCATAAGAAGTCTGAAGTATTATTACTTCCTTAACAAAAATCTAATTTCCTTTTCCATTTCAATAGAAACGGCCTTATCTGGAATGATCCGCGGAGATTTAAAACCAAATCCAAAAATAACAAGAGTTTTATCCTACGGATCACAACAGCTAGGATTTAAACAGATAGTCATTATTTTATTTTCAACGTTTCTTTTTATGGGTTAATATGAATTTTATCATATAAAATCTTATTACGATAACTATCTGCGTATATTAAAACGAGAAGAAATTATTTGGCGTGTTGAGGTAGTTGATTGTCGTTAATCATTACGCTTCGGATACGAGATATAATAATAATTATAAGCATGATTGCTCCTCTTGTCTAGAGCCGCGACGTGGAACAATATCGCATTGATTGTCGTCTTTTGTTCTTGAAGCAGATCTTTTTACTTAATATCTCCGTACGTGACCTACAAACATATCGTTTACAGTTGATTTTTTATATATTATTGGCTAAAGTTTGTTTATTTTGCGTTCCAGTGAATTTATAATAGTTTTGTTTTTACTATTTAGATATCGTAACATTCGATTTTGATGTCGTAAGTATAGAAATATTTGTAAACATGTTGTATTTATGTATGATAAGTAGCCACTGCTCTCCAGGGACATCTTTAACTGTAAGTTCATTGTTACTCGTGGTCATTAAGATGTGTGCTAAACGCATAGATTACTCCTCACTCGAACTATCCAGATTCCACTGCCTTATAAATCTGCATCGAGATAAGGCGGATTTTACTTAACAAAGCCGCCATTTCTCTGAACGGGTGCATCGATAAGAGACTCGTCGAGACATAAATTCAATAGAAACTTTAGAAAAAAAACTTCACGATTCGATAAGATCACGGCTACGATATGATTAAAAAGCGGCTCTCAGGAGCAAATCGTCCTCAGTTTGTTTGCGACTCGTGATTCACTCGCCCATAAGTACATAAGCCAGTGCTCGGTAGCCCTAGTTTCTAATGTTATTGTATTACCTGACCAAATATCAAAGTTCCAACCAAACTCAAAAATTACCTGCACTATTTTTCATTATTCTCCATAAGGGCTAATCTTGACAATGACTGTATCAATTTTGACAGAACTGGGCTAAAAAAGTGAAAACTTTTTTATTTAAATAATGATAGACGAATACATCATTTAAATTTTTATTATATAAATAAAACAGGTATTTATAAATGAAATCCTTTAAATTAAACTTTCTAACGTAATCATGGTTCTAGCTTCGTCTGGGGCAATCCTGGGGGTAATTGGATTGAGGAGTTGGAGACCGCCGTACACCTTTGTTGCCCGGATGCCTTTGACCCAATTTCCTTGCGATCCTTCCTAACTTGCGAATGAAGTTAGTAAAATAATAATAGGTATTCTAAACAATAAAGGAGAGAATTAATTGTGAAATTAAAACAACAAGTACTAACTTATTTTAAGCATTGAAGAAGTTGTTACCGTAAAACTTAGACACGTTTTATAATTCGCTAAGAGACAACTCGATGCTTTGATAAGACCTAGACTATCTAGAAATACCGATATATCTAAAATTAAGGCACTGTGCTCATCCGTTCATATTAAAACTAGCTGTGCCCGCGACTTCGTCGTCGTTTATGTTACATAATTCTAAAAAACCTGCAAATAATCCTGTAAAACAATCAATTTTAGTCAATATATCTAGCAAACACGAAATTATATATGTATATACATACATGCATCCAGTCATTATTTGATTTAATTTGTAAAAAAAACTTGACTTATTATGTAACAAAACCTTCTTCAGTAATCAATCTACTTGTTTTTGAAAACTGTGAGAAAATCCATCCAGTACTTATGAGTTTATCACGAACAAACAGACAGACGCGACGGGGAACTTTGTTTTATAATATTTAGAGATATACAACAGTTTACTTTAGTTCATAGCCCACTAGTTCTACTGATGAGAATTTAAGAGTCATTAGCATTACAAGATGTACAGATAACAGAAGGTAAACCCCTTCATGCGAAATTTTATAGCCGGAATCACCACATTCATTGCTACCTTTGCGCAGTTATCGCCTCCTTTATTCTGTTTTAACCCTGAAGCAAAAAGAGAGATGTCATAAATTTAAGGTTTTTCTGTACATCTTTGTAATTTCTGTGACATTTGCACTCCTAAACATCTAAATCGTTTTTGATTTAGCTTCCTTTTAGCAAGATGATAGACCCTAAACATTTTAACTGAAGAGATACTACCATTACACTCAATTATAGCGACACTTTTTTTATTTAAAGGTGGGAGAACGTTCGGCCGGGGAGGTTCCACCACCGCCCTCATAATCCGCCGTAAAGTATTACTTGTGTTTCGGTTGAAGAGGTGCGGTTGCCGGCTACACTTTGAAGCGAGGCGACTATCTTAGTCCTCAGAAGTAGCAACGCATCTACGTACAAGCTCAGTTAAGATTTCAGTGTCTATGGGCTGCGGCTACTTACCATCAAGTAGTTTGCATGCTCGTTTACTACTCTTCTCACAATACAAAAAAATAAAAATATTATGACACGAATATGACATCCATTTGGTTTAGTATTATATGTCTTCACCACCACGACGTAGATACACGTTATAAAGCTGATGTTGCCGCAAATAGCATCTATTTAGTAATAGGCAGAAAGTTAGTAGCAGGAAGAGCAATTCTCCGTATTTTTACAGTAACTGAGTATAAGTTACTTTGTATAAGCGCCTCTTTCATATGATTTCCTGATAACTTTGAACATAATATGATTTTCTAGGAAATAAATTACTACGAGATATTTATTTTAGAAAAATGAGCAAGCATTTGATGTTAATTGATCTCTGCAGCCCGTGGACATCTATGTCCAACATAAAACAAGACTGAAGTCCTGCCTGACGTGGTGCATAGATGCGTTGCTACTCCTGAGTCCTAAGATGGCAACTAGCTTGTAAGAGTAATCGGCAACCGCACCTCTCACAAGAACTGCTTTACGATGGATTATAGGGGCGGAGAACCTCCCCGGTAACTCTGTCCTACCCTTTTGTTTCACTAACTAGCTACCTGTCAAATATTTTCTAGAAATAGAATTAACATATTATATTTATTATAAAGCACTTAGCAAGAAACAGAGCCTAATTGAAATACGTAATAATATTTGCGTTTTCTTTACGCATGACCTAAAGGCTTTTTGAGTGGGTTTGTAGGTCGCTCAGTCGCTCAGTCAAATACCTTGTCCGAGTAAATAGTTCGTCGGACTATGTGAACCTTTCAAAAGCTTTCCGCCCAACGCAAGGGCGGCTCCTCACAACGTGCCTACGCGACACTAACTTTTGTTTTTATTTCAGAAGAATAGCATATGAGCAGACTTCCAGATGTTAAATGACCTCCAAATGACTCTGAAGTCCATGGATATCAACATCCAACCATAAACTAGACTTCAATTCTGTCTGGGATCGTGCGTAGATGAATTTTCAATTCTGCGTACTAAGACGGTCGCTTCGCTTAATACAAAATGAAAAAACACAAGAATTGTATCACAATGTAGTATTTGAACTACATTCACCACTTATCAATACATGACACAAACAATTCAATGTTACGTTTTCACAACCTTGAAGTAACGTCATGAAATTATGTCAAAAATATTTTAACCGTGACTCGTTACGAGCTATGACGCACAATTTGTGCGGGACCTCCCCCTGCCACCCTCACCCATGCGACAAAACACGCGCCATGAATATTCGCGTCCCGCTGTTTTATCATTTTGATTGTAACAAGGCGTAAGATTAAATTATAAAAAGGCCGGCTCGCGAAATGAATCCGCGCCGGTGCGTGACGCGAATCTCTGAAAATACTCGAAATAAAAAGCTTTGCTCCCTCCTCCCGACCCTCGGCCTCAAGGGCCGCCACGCCACTTCATAACAACTACACCTTTGTGGAGAACAGACTAATTCTGTTGTGTATTCAAATTTTGACGAGCTCTCGGGGATATTGTTTTAGGTAAGGTAAGAAAAATTAACGCCGCCGCGAAACAAAGAAAAGACAAAGACGGACCGCTCTGGAAATGTAGGTTGAATTTATCGCATCAATTTCGAGGCGAGACAAAAGGTTGGGTCTCGGATAGATTAATATCGGAAGATCTGGAGTTCGCCGGATACACGGCGCTATTCGAAGCTGTAGGAGACAGCGGGAAGCGCATCCAAACGTTCGCCGGCGAGCGATGGTAGTAATCAATAAACCGACGTCTCGAGATGGCCGACACTTGTGAGGCAAATTCGAGTTGAACGTTTGGCACATAGTTGAGAACTGTTGTGCACCCGAGCGTGAGTTCCTCTCACAGAGGAAGCCACTCTCAATCTATGAACGATGCGTTTGCGGTTACCCTCTGATTCGTCTTCGGAATCTTCGGTAAATGAAATAAATATTGAAAAAATATATAACTGCCACTAACAGTAGGTCGGTATCGAATGTAGTATTTCACCGAAATTATGCATAACTTTCAAAGATAACATTGTTTAAGTGAAGTTTATGTACCTGTTTTTGTTTACTCTAAGATCTTTCCCCATTTACGCATAAATTGAGGTCGCTGTCGAAACGGAATGCGAATTAATTACAAAATGTTATTCATACAAAACTTAGAAAAGTGATATATGTCTAAAAAAATATAAGGTATTATTTTTTGTAGCAGAAGTAGAAAAAGAATAGACCATCCAATCTTAAATGGTCATTGCCATCTCTGATCAACTGTATGCAACTATAACACAGGAGACCTCTATAAACTTGAACGCAAATACATAACGACTTCTGAGGACTATGATAGTCGCCTCATACGCCGTTAAAAATAGACGAGCAGGTGAAAGGTGAGAGGTGGTATCTCCAGCGGTGGTTCATTACATAATAATTGCTTTACGCTATAGATTCATATAGCAATGTTATGAGTACCTCCCCAATTAAAGCATTCATGTTCTACCTTTTATTACTCTAGTATCGTGTAAATGGCTACGTAAATGAGAATTCCATTTAAAATCACGTAATTTTAATATATTAATAAAAAAACACTCGAAGATGCTTGGATGATCTTCTACCGGCACAACTGTTTGTGTTTTATACCTAGTTAGTTACAATTGATTGGTTGAAACTTTGTCCCGCTGCTGAACATGAGTCTCTCTCAACAACTAAAGGTCTGGAGCAATATTCACTAACACTCATATCCCCAATATGTATCTATATCTATGGAAATATATGGAAATATATGGAAATATATGTAAGATGTGTATGGAAGATGAAATATTTTCTAATCATACTTAGGGTCTTCGTTACGCCAAATGCTTAATAACAACCACTGTTCGATAATAACTGTACCATTTACTAAGTATGCCCTGAAGCGCACCTGATTCTTTTACCACTTATCGATTGCAGGTAGATAAATCCCAATTAAATATCAATATACGTGTTCACTTCCACCATCCCATTTTCCTCCGAACAATTTCCTATCGTGATTTTCTTCAGACGACGCGATCACGTCGCTTTGATGCGGAATTTAGTCCCGTTATTGCTAGTGTGCCGGCTTAATGTCGCACTATTATATCTGAACACCAGCCGGAATATAGAATAAACTTGGATTTGAACACTACACTTTTGAACGGATAACTATAACCAGTTATGATGTAACAGTGTACTTGCTGACCTTGCAGACACTGTTCGTTTGCGCTGAGATATGATTTAAGTTTAAGACGGGTATTAAGATTGTGTTACCAGAACGTAATAACCGCTACAGCAACAAGGGCCTTCTCTAATTAATAAAAAAAGCCCAGTTATGAAAAGTTCGTGTTGTTGCCAGATACACATTATTGTAGGCGACCATCTTAGTCCTCAAGAGTAGTAACGCATCCGCGTCCATCCTTAAAAACAACTACTGTTCTATTTGAGATTGGACTTAGTTTTCTATGAGCTGCAGTGACCACTTAACATCAGGTGGCTTTCATGCCCGTTTCTTACTCTTTCACAATAATAAAAAAAATCTGGATGGATTCTGAAGATGCAACAAAAGTTGAGGCTCCAATGTATATTTTGTGCGGAAAACGTAGAAAACTAGTATGCAGGCCACCTGGTTTTGAGTATTCACTACAGTACACTACACTAAAGCTCATCCACATAAGTACAACCACAAACGGCTAAATTCCTATCTGAAATCCTACGTAGATACGTTGTTAATTCTGACGACTAAGATAGTCACCATACTTAGCTAAGTGTAGCCGGCAACCACACCTCTTCATGAGCAACGGTACCTCGCCTGTCATACTACCGATGGTAAAGGACCTGATCAACAATGGGACCTGCAGAATTTTACTCTCAAAACCTAAAGGCAGAAATGCTAACTGATTGTAATTACTCATCGTTATCTTCTCAGAAGCAGCGGCATACTTGTTATCGACTTGAGATAGGACTCAACATGAACCTTTATGGAGTTAGCTCTAGACGGCAGTAAGCACTTGCCATCAGCTGAACTGCAAGCTCGTTTGCTGCTTCTAAGCTATAAAGAGGTCATCGGTCCGGCGTTCCCGTGTAACAACATAACGAGTTGACGGCAGGCCGCTCGATCAAAGATGCCCTGTAAAGAAAGCAATTTGGCCGCCGGGGTCGTAACCCGGCATTATGTAACACATCCATTTCCTTTATTCCCCCATTAGGCGGCCGCACTGTTTAATGTTTATTGTCGGTATAAACAACTTCTTTGGAACTTTTTCAATAATAAATGCGCTCTAATGCGCGCGCTATGAATGACTTCGTGATTGTACTGAAGAAACATTACTTTCCCAAAGTTATGGCGCATTACTATGATGACTTTCTTTCTTTTATCGGTCATGCAATAGAGTGTTTACGCAAAGCTCTTGATAGATGGCACCACTGGCGTCTTCGGTAAACAAATTGCGACAAGTCTGACTAATAACTAAATTGAATTTGAAACTTAAAACACGCTTTAAGATAGCAGCACTAAACACTATATGTGTATAATATTTATAAAACGTAAAAATTTAATATTAAGTTAATTAAGGCATGCAGTCTAAAAACTATCTATTTATCTGCAAAAAGTTCCGGGTGAATAAGAAAATATATCCAAAACAGAGTTGAGGGCAATAAGGAGATTGGATTTGAGTTATGGGAGAGTTGACGTGTGCCACCGCACTTGCAGGGACTTGCAGGGATAGAAATAGGTTTGTGACAACAACGATACTTGTATCTATTATAATAGATGTTAATAAAAAAAACATTTCGATGAAATTGCGTTGTGAGGTCAAAAATATAAAGGCATACACATGGACGAATTAACACGTCAAGACTGACAACGCTCTCTTTACGTGCGACCGTAAACGCGGCGCCGCGTCGCATAATAATCGCACTTTTATGCACTTCCAATTTTTATTTCATAACCAATTTTGTTTCGCAGTATACTACACTTCGAGTAAACTAGTTTATTTTGCTTTAGTCTTCAGTTTTAACTCGCGGTTTCTTCAGACATCACATCAATATTTTTGTACTGCAGAAGAGGGTAGTACAAGAATAGTTAAAAACAGTTACTGTAAATGTATGCCTCCCGGCAGATTTCTAAATATATAATATATGTTACGAACATGTTTGACAAAATATGTGATCCTTATTTTATAAATATGAGTAACAAACACAATATCGCTTTATACATTACTCGTTTCCGTAAAATAAGAAGTCGTAATTGGGTCAAAAGATACACTTTCGTAATAAACTTTCCGGCAAGATCCGAAATTTGACAATTAACAAGTTTAAAACAATGATTCAAATTAAACTCTGCCGTAAAGCTTAGTACAAAATTTTTGGTTTAATTACATCTGCTGAACAAAAATATTACAATTATTTCAATTTGATTAATAACGAAGTATTTGAATGAATTTTATGAAAATATGATATATTTTTACATTTGTATTGGGTATTCACGATTAAAAATTTCGGACCAGTAATACTAATATTAAGAGTAAAAACAGTTATAGTTCGAAATTGGGGGTCCTACCGCCGAACACTTTTCTAGATTTAAGCAATTCTTGTACTTGGTTGACTGACATAGTTGGCCTTAATGACCATCATGTTAGTCAGCTACACATCTGTGATAAATTTCAGGTAGGAACCCCGTTCTATATAAAATTGATTATGTAATCATGAGCGGAAATGTCCATGTAGCATCAGTTTGACTGCGTGCTCGTTTGCTATTGAAATATCATTAGTTTCGAAGCTTCTGTACAAGACTAGGACCAGATTATGTTTACAGTAATTTCGCCTGCAGTTACGCCTGTCGCCAAGCCTCATTGCAAATGCTGTTTTCCGAACTAATATGATTGATTACACATCCATGTTGCACCAATGTAGCGCTCGGTGTCGCCCTGTGTGGTCGGACTTTCACAGCATTCATTAAAGATGTGCTTCCTAATGTGTAATTGTGACTTCACTGATATTGAAAACGATATTTATATGTATATAGGACGAATTGTAAGAAAAATAAATGTTGTCGCTCTCAAGAAAAATACGGTAGTGGCGTTAAAAATAAGGTAGATTGGAAAAAACTGTTGTCATCGAGTCTGACGACATTACCTGATCGCCCCACCTGGCTATTTCGTTTTATCTGAACTTATTATAAAAAGGGACTGTAGTACTAGCTCGTGACTCATTATATTCGGATGCGTCGCGGTACACGGACAGCTCTCTGTTCCTACCCTTTCTATTGTCATTTAGCGATGTGATTGCTATTATGATTGTAACACTAGATAGCCGTTATGGTTTAATGGAATAAGTTGCTAACTATATATTTGGGTAAATGTCTGCAGTATCGCTTCTGATGCCCGAAGCGCCCCCTGTATTTCTATATGTGTTCTCTCTATATTCTTATATAAATAATGTTCAGTATACATTTTCTCGAACTTTTGTTATTAAAATGTTACTTTATTAATTTTATCAAGTCGTAACAATTATAAATCTAACATGGAGTACCTTAAATCTAATTAAATGAAAGGTTAACCTAAGCAATTTAAACAGAGACCGTACCAATGTTGTATGATGCCTAGAACGCTGGCCGCGTTCCCGGTCTGAATAGTGATTGCAATTCTATACGCGAAACATGGACCAGCTGCATCGATCAACCGTGGAACTAAATGTATAAAAAAATTGACACTTGGACCCCACGGACCAAAGTTTTCAAAGCCAAGTGGCTGCTAAGTGGAATATATTTGCGTCGCTTGGCTTCTGCAGCCTCCGCCGCGGCTCCGGAGAAAGGGTCCACATATGTACATTTGTTGTGTTCCATACGCGGGCCCTTCCCCCCTTCTAAGGAATAACTGTCGCTTTATCTATGTTATTAAATTATTTAACACGATCAGTTTTGTTAGTCTGAGTTCTAATTTAGATTTTCAGCCAAGCAAATATATAAATGATTAATTTAGATTTATGTTCTGGTTATGATGTCTGTGTTTTCGTCTTTGTATTTGTTCCTGTTACCCACGGCTCGGGGATTCTTTGTGTGCGGCTATTGATGTACAGAGTGTTATCATTTATCTATTTACTTTTTAATTTTGTTGTCAAAACTATAAAAGACATCGTTATTTCGTAAGCAAAGTATTCAAGTGAATCGTGCTCTTTATTCAGACTCTTCTGATTGTGCTCAATGCACTTTCAAGAGAAAGGCTGCACTGCGCTGCATAGAGGCTACACAAGCTCTACACAGCGCTACACAGCGCTACACAGCGCCACAGAGCCGCGCGACCCGCCGTGTTCTAAGTAGGTTGCTAGGTTACGGGGCTGGTGTTCATAAAGGAAATCGGAAAAGCATCGATGTAAGATAAATATACTGTTTTATGAAATTACTAGCTACTGCCCGCGACTTCGTTCACATGGGATTCAATTATTGAGTTTTCCATATTTGTCACAGCAAAATGCTCTCATGTGCCCACACCGCAACATTCAAACAGACAACTCTTTATTTATAAACCGATTGAAATGAAAAGTTACATTTTTAAGTTTGCTGTAATATAATATTGAAAACCGCCGTTACGGAGATAAATGTGCAAAAACGCACAGACAAACAAACATACGAAATAAGTTATAGCCTATGTTATTTCCTGATGGCGTAGCGTATTAGTTGGGAAAATTTAAAATCGGTCCAGTAGTTTTGGAAATAACAATAATATTCGATTTATATGAAGATAGATTTTAGATCGAACGAGGAAGTATCATTGGAGCTCTTCGGTTACAGAAGATTTGGTCCATGAAATATTAGAGGCAACTTAGAAGTTTTGACTTCCACAATTTAAAATAACACATTTTTTGCTTTAAATGTGTACTTCCAAATTATACTTTATGATCTTGTTATACTCGAGTTACTGTACCAAGTGCATGTTCAGCAAGACAAGTACCGCCGAGTTCATTTTCAACCAGCCGTTATGGAATGAAAATTGCGGAAAATCGCTTTTCCATTACCCGCTCTTTAACGCAATTATGTGCATAATATCTTTCTATTCTTGCGTTTAAATACGTACTAGAATTATAATTTGACCGGGGGTACCACTGTGACACTCATAAACCGCCGTGAGACTTGTATTTCAGTGGATTCATTAGGTCACCGGGTTGATTTACAAACATACCATTTTAGTTCCCAGAAGTAGTAACGTATCTGCGTACGCCTTCAGCCCTATTTGAGATTGGATATGGATTACAATGAGCTGCAACGACTAATTAACAATAGTTGTTAGGCTGTTTTGCTACTCTTCTGATATAAAAAGGTGTTATAGCAACGTATCCACGTTCGAGCTCAGATAGGATTCCAGTCCTGTTCGTGGTTGAGCGTGGACGTCTTTGGGCTGCGACTACTCAACATCAGGTGGTTTGCATGCTCGTTTAAGACTCTTTTCAAATATAAGAAAAACAAAACAAAACAAAAACAAAAAACTCAATAAATAATAATATTCTTACAAATTACATACAAATGTAACATGGGTTTAATTAAACGAGCAAGTCGATAAAATTGTATGAAGTAATCAGATAGTGTGTTCAGCTTTAGCGTGTAAAGTAAGATGGCTCGCATTGCATAAGAAAAATACGCTCGTGTATCAACAGAAGTATGAAATATGACCTGCCGTATTGTAAGTAGGTTGCCGGGTTGAGGGTAGCGGCGTCCGGGACGAGATTCCGAAAAAGTACCGATGTACGATAAAGTAATCCACTTTTTATCACTAAAAGTTTCATGAGACCCCTTACGCAGTTTTCTGGATAGCTCCACTAGTTGCGAGCTTATTAGACGTCTTTTTATGAGCTCTCGTCGGTATTCGCACGGAAAAAAGCCGTCTCTTTTAAGGCCGTTTGAATTTCGAAGGTACGCACTCCACTCTACAGCTATCATTGTGACAAACGACGTCTGTGAACTTTCTCAACTTCAACATCGTCTCAAAGTAAAGTCAAAGTCAACACCGTTACAGCCCGCAGCAATTAGCGCTAAATATTTTCTTATATACTTGCGCCTCACAATGTAAAACCACGTGGTAAGCCGACGGACCATCCTCTTGATCCATAAATACAGGATACACATATACATAAAGGATAAAGGATTTGTTGTACTCCCATATGCAATTTAATAAATCCGCAGGCACTATTACTGCTCCTACTTTTGCCACATATAATAAAAATATTTTATATGTTAAACGCTGATGTTTTCTGATTTGAAAGAATCTAATATAATGGAGATTTACTTATGTCAATGATCATATAACAAAGTCAACATGATATTATATTTGAATAGTACCTTTATCACAATGGTCAGCTGCAAAACAAGATTTGTAAAAAAACTATTTTAATCGTTCATACAATTTTTATAAATCTTGTAATCGACGTTGACATAAAGCAACGCACGCGAGCTCATCAAAACTAGACCACTAGGTTTGTACACCCTTGAAGGGGGGGATAAGAGACGGCCCATAACTTTTTTGTACTATCATCTTTGTTACCTTATCCAACAAGAAATAAATGATTATGATTATGTTTCTAGCAAGACGATACAGAAAAGTTGACATGAATCCGTTGGATAATTCAAAATGTGTTAAGATTAAAAAGACTGTGATCAACAAAGATTTAGAGGAATAGAGCTTCTTAACGCTAGCATTAGAAGATGTACGGATTGTAGCAATTGAAAGAGAGGCTATAGTTGTGTACATGCGAGAATGGAGCGTGACCCGTGAGCTCTAAGTAGGTTGGTAGGTTACGAGCGGGCTTTCGTGGCGGGAATCGGAAATAAAAACGAAACGTTCAATATAGGACGAACGCTGCCTTCGACCATATTCTACACGTTCCTAGGTAGGGACGCGTTCTGAACGAGGGTATTATTTACTTGAAGTAGTGACCGTACTATATTATACATACTCTTTCTAACTGCTGCCCGCGACTTCCTTCACGTGACTTCAATATTCCGATTTTTCCAGCAAGCTTAAAAATTTATGTTCTCTAACAACATAATGTTGTCATGTTTTCACACTCGTAACTTTTAAGTTGAAATAAGTTAGTTATGGACCGACAAACAAACATTAACGTTACGTGAGGTTTACTGCAATAACTTAGGGATGATCGCACTGAAATAGGTTAAGACATTACTGAGATTAGCGCGCACAAACGCACACAAAAACGGACAAAGGTTCTAATAAGTGTTGGGTTGCAATGCGTAAACAAGGCCCCCAATAATACTTTTACATGAGGTATCTACTGCACGTGCCGGCCATCTCATAAGAAGCGGTCACTGCACCTCATTGATTCAAACTTAAATTTGAATGATCTGGATGGAAAGTTCTACTAAAAATAAAATTTTGATGAACATTCACTAAAATTGGCCGGCAAAAGTAAATGGCTGTGAATAATTTATGCAAAGTACATTAGCCAAAGAAGCCTCTGTATTACAAATTACTTTCTACATATACAGATAAACCCGTTAGTCCGTAGCCATACGTCCAATGTGTACGTCATACAAAACGGCATTACTTCAGGCAAAAATCGTAAACCATGTATACTACACAATAACAAATTTTGATGAAAATATTTACGCATTTTAAACGAGATTTATACACAAAAGGCACACGGCGGAGCCCGAGCGTGCGGGCATTACACCGCTGCGAACATAAAGGCGCATCGCACATTCGCACTAAATAACTCAACCCCGAATAAAAATGATTCCCATTTACAAAACACTGAATGCGCTGAAAATGCGCAAGTTATGAAAATTGGTCAGGTGCCGTCGTTCCCTGGGAAAATAACGCACCTGGATAGTGAGCAGTGATAATAGAACGTCCGAAGTCAAATATTTATGGACGAAGTTCCGCGTGATGTATGTATACAGTTTCACAACACGTACGTGGATATAAAAAGAAAATTGTGTTTGTTTCCCAAGTTAATAAATAACCGTAAAGCGGAATTTCGGTTATGAAATTTTTAAATTATATATATGCTATAACATGTTTTTGAACAAAAACTGTCAAATTACAAGCAATCAAAGCTATGTCAGCCCCGCACCATGATAGATTCTATAATCATGATAAAATAACCGACGATATCCTATATTTTAAAAATAAACACGACGTATCATATATCAACGATTTTTAATTAAAGGTATTTTTATAGAGAGAGTTAAACAATGAAATGAATATATAATATACAATATTCAGTTCATAGCAAATATTATAAAAGTTTAGTAATCCCTTTCATGATTTGTTTTACTGCCCAGAGGTTGACTGACAGAGAACGTTTTTTGCCTTTTGTTCATATACATTTTGTATGGTTGTGCAAGCCACCTGAATTTAATTGACAACCAGTGTATATCTATCTCTTAACAGAACTTAAACCCTGTTTGACGTTGTGCATTTTTTATATGAGAAGAGCAGCAAACGTTCATGCAAACCACCTGATGTTAAGTAGTCGCAGCCCATAGACATCCACGTACAACCACAAACACGACCGAAATCCTATCTGCGCTCGATCGTAGATGCGTTGCTACTCCTGAAGATTAAGATGGTTGCTTCAAAGTGTAGCCGGCAATCGCACGTCTCCAACCGAAACACAAGTAATGTTTGACGGTGGACTATGAGGGCGGCGGTGGTATCTACCCGGTCGAACTATAGTTCTCTCACCTATAAATGCGTCGCTACTCCTGAGGGCTGAGATGATTGCCTAGCTTATACATATGTTGCTGGCGACCGAAATAAAAGAACTACTTTACTACGGTTGCTGAGGACGGCGGTAAATATAGTAAAAAATGGTGCAATGATGCTGCCGCTGTCGAATTATAAGTGTCACTACTTGTTGCTTAAAATTAGCTTATGAATTAAAATTAGCTTATGAATTAAAATTAGCTTATGAATTAAAATTAGCTTATGAATTCACTCGCTCAAACATGATGAGTGCCAAACAACGAATTCAAAACATAACAGTAAAAATTGGGACATGGACGTCGCCGCTTAGCTCTGTCCTACAAACGTTCTCTCCAAAGAGTTATTCTCGTGTTGTGTAGAAACAAACGTTATTGAAGCGCTGTCTTTATATTTGTTGTCACATGTATTTCGTAGTACTTCTTGGCCGCGACTTCGTCTGTGTAATTGAATTAAATTATGAGTATATAAATGAAAAAGATTCGTTGAAAATTTCTCTATATTGGTTGAACACTTGTAACAAAAATAGACAAACTTAATAAAAAACTATTATAATCTAGGACATCTTAACAGATGTAACGATTCTTATGTCCTACGGTTCAGAACGAACCTTCCCCCACAAAGAGGAGAAGCTTAACCCATACACCGTCAAGTTCCACCAATGCGAATAACGGTATAATCATGCTTGCGAACTGGCAATTTATTAAGAAAAGGTGGGAGAAGTACAAGACCGGGGAGAGACCACCGCCGCCCTCATAATCTGCCGTAAAAAAATACTTGTGTTTCGGTTGGAGAGGTGCGGTTGCCGGCTACACTTTGAAGCGAGGCGACCATCTTAGTTCTTATCTCAGGAGTAACAACGTATCTACGTTCGAGCTCAGATAGGATTTCAGTCGTGTTTGTGATTTGTACATGAATATGTATGGGCTGCGACTACTTAACATCAGGTGGTTCGCATGCTCGTTTGCTATTTTTTTTATATAAGAAGAGTACTACTCTTCTACACTACTACTATTACTACTACTACTCTACTCTCCTCACATAAAAACGAGTAAAATTATCACTGACAAATATAAAGTCATTATATTTTACAACGGACTCTCACGGTACCTCAATTTTTTACCAACATTTCGACCCAGTTGCATGGATCGTTTTTACGATATGAAATCTCCTTCAGGTCTAAAAGTTTTTTTTGTCACATGGATTACTCCACAGAATAAATGGGAGTGACGGTGGTAGTACTCTGGTCGGATCATACAGGTTTTTTTTTTATTATTATGAAAGATTAAGAAACGGGCATGCAGGCAACCTGATGTTAAGTGGTCACTGCAGCTCATAGACAACCACGCCCAATCTCAAATAGAACAGAAGTTCTATTTAAGGATGGACGCGGATGCATTCCTACTCTTGAGGACTAAGATGGTCG